>JAWVWS010000384.1:0-25000 GCA_033807775.1 Saussurea involucrata | reverse complement strand
ATCCTTTGCCATTTCCAGCAAATGTCACCAAGGGACCTTTCTCTTCCTTATAATCAGTGAGCAGGTTCCTTCTACCAGTCATGTGTCGATAGCATCCACTATCGAGATACCAGGTGCCCTTCAAGACCTGCAAACAAAGGAAGATTAGTTTGGAATAGGCACCCACACTATGATGGGTCCACACTTGTCAGTGGTAGAAGATGTGGAAGGATCAATGGTCTTCGCAGCATTTGAAGACTCAACGTCAGTGACGTTCTTCACTTTGGTTAATTTCTTAACCTTAGTGGTAGTTTTCACCTTGGCTTGATTTCCACCAGGGATTTTCTTCTTTTCTATGGGGGCATTGATCTTCACCTTAGCTAATTTCTCAGCTTTGGTGGCTGTAGGGCATTTGCTAGCAACGTGATCGGTAAGTCCACAGTGATAACATTTCCTATAGCTAAAAGTAGCTTTAGGACCATAGGCATACTTATTTGATAATTTCAAATGGGTCGGGCGTGCACCAAGAATACCTTTGGCATCAGATATCAGAGAAACTATAGGTTCTTCAGATTTCTTGCCAGTGACATCCACTCTGATTTTAGGAGTAGATCGTTGAACATATTCAGGAATCTTGTTCTTAGAAGTAGAGGGATGGCTAGATGAAGGTATTGAAGCTTTCAGCTTTGGTACATTGGTACCCTTCTGAGGTTTTTGAAATATTATTTTTCTTTACCCTTAAGTTTAGGGCTTAAGGTAGAGTTATCCTCAAGGATGGGAGTTTTAGAAGAAGAAGAGCATTGAGATGAAGAAGTGTCAGGGATAGAAGACACGAACTTTCCAAACTTAAGCATGGAACGATCAGTGGTTGGTTCTTTAGCGTCAGCTTTGTAACCAAGACCACTTTTGTCTTTAGCATGGATCTGAGCACTAAGTATCTCAGTGATCTTGGTTGAGGATTTATACCATCCTTCAACAGTTTCTTTGTCTGCTTTCAGCTCAGCGATAGCTTTTTCACGCTCGATACTGACAACTTGATTCATATAGACCTGGTCTTTCAAATTTTCTTCTAGTTTTGAAAGCTCTTGTATTTTCAAGTGACAGTTTTTAAGCTTTGGTCTTGCCATTCATGTCATCGTATAAATCGATAGCACGAAGTCTATCAGCCTCAGTGAGAGCAAGAGAAGGAGAAGGAGAAAGAGATACCTGAGAGGTAGAAGAAGAAGTAGACGGAATTTCAGCATGTTCTTCCTCTTCTTCTTTGATATTGGCCATGAGGCAGAGATTGGCCTCATCTTCTTCATCTGAATCTGATTTTTCATCAGACTCAGCCCAGTCGTGTTCTTCAGCGAACAGACCTTTACCTTTCTTTTTGAAGCTTTTCAGCTTCTCGTATTTTTCTTTAAGCTTTTGGTATTTGTCATCTTTACTCCTAGGAGTAAAGGATTTATTGTAGGAAGAAGAAGGTTTGAGTGCTTTCTTTGACCTGCATTCACTCGCAAAATGTCCTACTTTTTCAAAGTTAAAGCAGGTAGCAGTAGCCTTATCAACATGAGTAGATTTTGGCTTGTCAGTGAGAGAAAGAGTTTTATTTCTTCTGAAGTTACTCTTTCTGGCGAATCTCCTGAACGAATTTGTCAGGAGTGCCAGAGATTTATCAAGGTCTGAAGGATCAGCTTCTGATGAATCATCAGAGTTAGATTCCATTTCAGTGATCGTGACAGTTCATCGCTGAATGGGCATTAACTCCGAGGAGAGTAAAGCAACAAGTGTGATTTTGGAATCTTTTAAAATATTCTTCTTAAGAAGACACGACTGGTCATGATTGAGCAAAGTGCCAAATAAGGTAGAGAGGGTCATGAAGTTTAGATCCATTGATAATTTGAGACACATGGTATAGGTGTCCTAACTTTCAAGAAGACATTCCAAGAACTTTGTCAGGATCTCTGAATTAGCGTAGGTCTTACCAACAGTTTTTAAGTCAATAATCAAACAGTTGAAACGTTGGTGAACTTCAGAATGGGTTTCATTCTTACCACAGATGAAACTTTCATATTGTCTTACCAGGTTGATTCTCCTGGATTCCTGTACATCAGTTGTACCTTCATATTGAACACATATAGTGTCCCACATGGCTTTTGAGCTCTTGAGATTCATGACTGAATGGTAGACTTCGTCAGGAAGAGCCATAGAGATGATGGATCTGTCCTCAGTGTTGATGACCACAGACTTTTTGTCTTCTTCGGTCCATTGAGAAACTTCTTTGATGATAGTTTTCTCAGGAACTGCCGGAGTGGTTGCAGTGGCTGGATCAGGACCTTGGACCATATGAAGAACAAAGGGTCCATTCTCCACATAGTAAGGTATAGAAGGATCTAAACCTTCTAGAAAGAACATCATTCGGTTCTTCCAAAGATTGAAGTTATCTTTGTTAAAACGAGGTGGTTGGCAAGAGAGTCATTATCTATGTAATTTGTGTTTGAAGGGTTTACCATATTGAGAGATGATAAGGAAGAGATAGTATAAGCAAGATCTTGTTTATAGGATTAAACAATCTACTTTGATACCAGTTGTTGGACCCGAAGGGTTATACAAGTTTGTAGAAGGGGGGTTGAATACAAACACAAGATTTTTATATTTAAAATTGTTTATTGATATAATCAAACAATTTACGGTTTGTTGCAGAATAAGATTATGTATAAAACCTAACCTAAACAAACTAAGAGAATCACACAGATTTCTTGCACTAGAAAAGATAGATAGAAGTTAAGAACATTAAGAGTAATTTTCTAAGGCACTAAGAGTTCAGAGATAAGGGAACGAGCACTTCAAAAATGAAGTAGGGTTTCCATATTTATACTGCATGCATTAAATGCAAGTCAGTACAACTTTACACGTGGCAGCACTTGGTTGGTTGCATGAATTTGACTTTAGCAAACATGCTCTTGGCCGCATGATGAACTTGGAAAAGTGGTTTATACGATCATGGACAAAGGGATGTCCTTCTGACAAATCGTACAAAGGCGTGCAAGGAGATAAGACAAAAGTAACTTGTAGAACAGGCTTCATGATCAGCGATCACTGAGTTGATCTTTATCAGCGAATAATAAAGTTCATCTCTCGCTGAGGTCTTCTACTTGAAACTTCCCATGAAATGGATAAGTCTTGTCTTCGTTGATATCCGCATCAGGTCACTAGTAGAATTAGTCACTCGTTCGTCGGCTTGGTCTTCGATTTCAGCTTTGAACTCAGTTGTCGCGAATCTTATCTTCAGGGATCATAAGAAAACAATTACATGATGAGCGTTCAACGATCATCAACAAGACTGAACAGGCTCAGGTCTCGTTGATGTACAGTTATCGCTAAAGTATAATTTAAAGAACACATGTTTCCATCAGCGATACTAAACAGACTTAGTATATTTTCTTAGATGGTGAAACACTAATACATATTGTTTACTTACAATTTTCACTAAGTGATTCTAAGGATCATCATCAAATCATTGGAGGGTTTAGATCAACACTTTATACATGTCAAAACTCTATATTTTGAAATCCTAAACATCTTGTTTACAAAATTTTGACCTAACTATGGGATTTTGAAGTTTTTAGGGTTTTTACCATTTTGAGATATGATGAAGTGTTCTATGTTTTGTGGTATAAAAGGTGATTAATTTTACATATTTGTGGTTATATACTTGGACGAGCACATTTTAGTCACATATATGATATTCACTATATTATGAGATTTCTTTGGCAAAAGTGAGTATTTGGAGAAAGAAATATGTGGATTGTTATTTGTATTAACAATGATCATTTTAAAGTTGTATATATAACTTTGGGGGATCTATTTTTATGTGCGATTTATATGAGAAAAGAAAATGGTCATTGTTGGATCTTTACATTAATTTAGTTCCATTTGGTATTGATTATAAATAAGTGCATTTTATGGAACTATGATTTGAAAATTATATGTGTGAATATTTATATTTGGGTCACAAATGTAATTGTGACAAACCTTAGACTATTACTAATGGATCCATGGGTATAGGAGTCGACTTTTTTGGGATGTTTTCCCGTTTGTAACTAGTTGAGACAGTGAGTCCTCTGAGGCAACTTGGTACGGTTATATGGGATCGGATATTAGCCATGGGCCGTAAATATAACGTGTATGACTAGGATCATCGGGTGCCCTCCCCCACATATATGTACGAGCTAGACTCGTGACCATTGATCCTAGTATGAGCTCACTAACTTGGAAAACAACTTACTTTTGTGTTTCACTACAATCCTTGGAAATCGGGTCTCCCCCATCATTGTAAGATGTTTTTGGACCGTATGGTTCTTATGTGGTTCATATGGAAACAAACTTACTTCATATTCTTAGAAAACATTTATTGTCGTTATATGCTTCTTAAAATATATAAATGTTTGTTCTCACTAGGTGTAAAACCTAACACTTTATTTTAATAACATGCATATTAGGTTTCGTTAGCGGCGGGGTTTCCAATTCTTGAGAGACGAGTGGTGGCCTTGACAACATCTTTTGGAGATAGTCATTTTTGGACATACGACGTGCATACTTTGATAGAAGTTTTTGGAAGATGATAGTGACACCCGGTTTATCTAAGCTTCATGTAGTTTAGATTAGGAGGTTGTTATAAATAATTTTCATTATTGTGGTGTAAATGCTATTACTATTCCCTCTATTTTAGGGTGATTTCTTTTTATAGATGTTATTGTTACGTCATTATCCAGGTTTAAATTTAACTCTATTTTAGGGGTGTTACAAAGAAACTTCGACCTTTACATGCTTTCACCTTTCTCGATCTTGCTACCAATCAGTCATGCACCACGTTGTCGCCCATATCTCTTTGTGGATATCGATGATGCACCATAACCCAAAAATCTTGCTGGAGACTTCGATGATGACCATAACCCAGATTGCAAATCCGATGAAGTATATCACAATGTTTTTTTGAAGTGTATCACAATATGTATTTTCATTATTTTTGTTTCTTTATGGAGTTTATCAGAATGTGTATTTTTGAAGTATATTAGGTACCGCTACTTTACAAAGTGTATCACAATATGTACTTTTTGTTACTTTCGTTGTATTACGAAGTGTATCATAGCTTATATAACAATGTAACACAGTGGTAGTGTCACACTGGTAATATTCAAAGTGTTAACAGAGCTTCTTGAGGGTATCACATGTGTTGTATACATAGTGATAATGTATCACAAGGGATACGAGTTTGAAACCGATAGCTTTCACCATAGAGATGAGAGTAGAGAGAGAAAGGAAAGAGTCAGAAGAGATTTACAAAAAGACTACTTTACCCCTAAATATTAGCCATAAATGTAATTGTTTTTAAATCGATGGATAATTCCCAAAATTAACAATTATTAACGTTAACCATTGGTTATTAATAATCAGAGAGAGAGAGAGAGCATTTAGTACTTACACGCTATATAAACCAACCTTAACCGTCCATCTAACCTAATGAATATTTGGTTCATAAATATTTGTATTGTTTACTAATCTAAAGCAATGATCATAATTAATGAACTTTATTATTTTTAATAAATATCTCAATTGTTTCCTAATAGGTCATGGTTTGTATTTTAAAATCTTTCTATCTCTCTCTCTCTCTATATGTATATTATCATATGTGATTATGAAACATGGTGGACACAACGTTGTGTTCACCTAGTTCATGGGCCAAAGTCACACACTGTTCTTATGTTCTCTTAGGCACCACAATTTTTTTCACTAAAATGGATCATGTAGAAAAAAGATTCAAAAGACTTACACATGTCCTAACATTTTCCTTATATATATATATATATATATATATATATATATATATATATATATATATATATATATATATATATATATATAAATATAGGGTTGGATCCACGTGAGACCAACCTGTTTTCGTGAGACCACAAAATAACACTAAAACTTCACAGCGATTCATTGTGAATGTAAGAAAATCAGCGAACCTTCACAGCAAAAACACTGTGAAGGTTTACCTTCACAATACCTTCACAGTCTTTTACTGTGAAGGTTTAGTGTTATTTTTTTGGTCTCACGGGTCTCACGGAAATGACTTGGTCTCATATGATCTTGGCCATTTATTCGGTCAAGATCGGTTATAATTAGTCAAAAGTTGCGGCATTGACTGGTCAAAAGTTGCGGCTGTTCCAAAAATAGAAGGGCAATTTCGTAACTTTTACAAAAAACACGGGCTGAGTTCATATATGAATCTGTGTGATTCACATATGAACTATACGTTCGTATATGAACCTTTGTAATTCACATATGAACTCTTTATAACTAATTCATATATGAATCTTGTTATTCATATATGAACCTTTGTATTTCATATATGAAACTAATTAACTGTATGTTCATATATGAATCAGTTGAACCAATTAACTGATTCATATATGAATCTTTGTGTTCATATATGAACCTTTGTGATTCATATATGAATTTTTTTAACAAATTCATATATGAACATTTGTGTTCATATATGAACCTTTGTGATTCATATATGAAATTTTTTTAACTACTTCTGATCTGAACAAATTAACTGATTCATATATGAATCACAAAGGTTCATATATGAATCACAAAGGTTCATATATGAATTAGTTAAAAAGAGTTTATATGTGAATTACAAAGGTCCATATATGAACACAAAGGTTCATATATGAATCACACAGATTCATATATAAACTCGTCACACGTATTTTTTACGAAACTACCCCTCTATCTTATGCAGACCACGCACAGACCACGCGAGAATTTATCCGCTGTTACTCGGTCAAAGCCGCCGATCTTGACCGAATAAATGGCCAAGATCACTTCTCTATTTCTCTAAAATTTTGCACTTCTCTATTGAACCTCTCCCTATATATATATATATATATATATATATAGAGAGAGAGAGAGAGAGAGAGAGACTTGAGATCCTGTGAGACCAACCTATTTTCGTGAGACCCGTGAGACCATAAAAATAACACTAAACCTTCACAGTAAAAGACTGTGAACCTTCACAGTGTTTTTGCTGTGAAGGTTTGTTGTTCTGCTTACCTTCACAATGAATCGTTGTAAAGTTTTAGTGTTATTTTGTGGTCTCACGAAAATAGGTTGGTGTCACGTGAACCCAACCCTATATATATATTTGTCATATGTGATTATGAAAAACTGTGATTGATCACCTAGCGATGGCCCAATGTCGCACCATAATCACATGTAATTCAATGTAATATCACATGTGATTTGCCTGTTCTTATGTACTCTCTTAGACACGGCAAACCCTTTCACTAAAATGGATCATGTAGAAAAAAGATTCAAAGAATTACACATGTTTTAACATCTTCCCTTTTATTACAATGCTCTCCTCATTTCCGGTACAATTTTGGTGTATATCCTACAATTTCGAAATAAAATTCTTTCATCTTCACTTCATTTCATGCGTTTTTTCAATGGCAAATCTAGGGTTAGAAGATGATATTAGTTTGTAATTTGCATGTGAATTCACTCATGAAACAAGGTTTAATTTACCTTTTAGAGTATTCTATAGGAAAAAGCCTCTTTGCCTCTCCTCACATAGCATTTTTGTAGATCAAAGCACTACCCCTCACGGACAGACAGAATGTAGAGCACACGGTGCAATCATTTCATTCCTCCATCGTACTGTAAAAAATTATAGGGTCGTGAAAAGTGTTATCGTATCAATTTATTATGTGTCACCATATATATTTTGAAACTACAATGAGAACACATATTTCCCGTGATATTGTTGGTTTGCAAGGCTTTTCTTCCATTTCAGACCCCGGGTTCGAGGCCTGTTAGTATCCTTTTCCTAGTGTTTAGCTTTTAATTTCAGATTTATTATGTTTTTAAAAAACTTGTGATAACAGGCACGAACACGAGACCTCACATTTGCAAAACAAAGAACTAACCACAAGACCAGTAATGATTTTGTGAAAAATATCCACATATTTGTTTCTTGTAATCAAATGGTGCATGCCCCGCACCTGTCTATTATATGTACTACATTTTCAGGTGAGATCAATTTTTCTGTTCTCAATCTACAAATTGAAGTCATACCAGCATGCATGACAATGCATGGATATGGAGTTTCAAATGGAGAGTGAAGTAGCCAGCAATATTACCTAAGATCGTAGGCAAGGATCTTAATCATTTTGGTAACATGCAAGGAATAAGATATATATTCTGAAGGTACAATCTATATATGAATCTATTCAAAATACAGAAGGAAATCTTGTGTTCTTCACATGGTATTACAAACTGTGGGGATTAATAAAATGTACTGAACTTGGGTAGGCTCTCAAAATCAATGTACCAATGCGAATTCGTACACTAGTAGAATCAAGAACGGGAGAAACTTGAAAAAATATATGGAAGATGGGCAATAGGGCCAAAAAGATGGTGTGCTGTATTTGATTTCTATTTATCATTTCTCGAGTTTCACTTAATCTGATAGAGAATGTTGAGAGATACAAAAATGAAGAAGATGATCAGCTAAAATTATCCATATGACCATATAGTTACCATCTATTTCAACACTACAACCACACCAATCCGTTTACCCATGAATTTCCCCTTATTAAGTTGCCGACTTTCTGAAATTCTTATTAGATTTACAAGCGAAGGATTATGTGCATGAGAAGTTGAGGTTAAAGTGAGAAGTGGATCTGAACCGTTGATCACTTTTAATTGCGGCTTAAAAGAGAATTGATATGGTGCATCTCGGTACTTTTTATCTCGATGCATCTCATTAGTGCATCCATTTCTCATCCAACGGTACTTTGATAACCACTTCTCACGTTAACCTCAGTTTCTCACCCCAACCTAACCCTAGATTACATTAGCTTTAATTTAAATATAACCTTTGATAGCATTGCAGACTTGTATACTAGCTTGATAATTGTACTTATTTAGTTTTCAGGATAGAAAACATCACCATGAATATTACATGCCAGACATCGTTTTCCATGGGATATCATAAAGCAAATATATAACTACTCGCCTTGTCGCATAAGCATGCAAAATACAACAAAACCAAGAATCATAAATTATGCATATATCAGTATGATTATGAAAGGATGATGCAATTCCACATCATATGACTTAAGTTTTGTTGGTCATGTTTTTTAATTTTTGGTGTTTGGAAGTATCCCACTTTTCATTTAGCTCATGAAAACGAATGACATCCAGGTTCAAACGAGAAGCTAAACATTTTGTGTGAATGCGAGAAGTGTGATATCATATATGATACACAACCTTAATCATATATGATTAAACACACGTTATATTGGCAATATATAGACGCTTAATCATATGATTAAACATAAAGGGCATGTAATCATATATATGATATTGAGACTTCTAGCCTTCTTGCAAAATGTTTAACTTCTCGCATCATCCTTCCTATATATATGTATATATATTTGGAATAACTGTCAATTTTGTAACTCACAAATGTAGAGCAATTTTATAGTCCTCTGATCCAGCACTTTTTAAGAGAATCATGTTCTTGATTCAGAATTGAGTTATTGCAGAAGTGAGAATCTTGGGGCTGTGTTTGAGTTTGCACCATGCATCCATTCCAGACTCATATTTTGAATAGATATAAGTTTGTCAAATTGATCTATATTTTCTTGTGTAATTAGGTAATGAATTAAGAAATTAAGCAGTTTAAAGATTCACTTGACAGAATAATAGAAGGTGAAGATGACAATTATATATCTTGGGAGGTACACACTATGCATCAAATTCACACCTGATAATACCAATTCTTTTGTAAACATCAGTAACGCGCATAGTTTTATACAACTTAGAAAAGTTAAAAACTAACATAGAGGCCAAAAAACAAAAGATGAGTAAGTACTGCAACTAATAATCCCTACCAAGGTGACAAACATCAAAAACATCAGACTACTTTGACTGAATAAATTATGATCCATGTCGAATAAGAAGCATTGTTGCCGCATATATCAAAGCAATGGAGAGAGTGTGTGGATACATAGTAATAATCACTGGAACTGTAATAAAGTTTTTTAAGCATCTTGGAACAAAGCAAATACTTGATTAAAATTTGATTATTTGTAGTCGCATATACACTCGGAACTGATCAAGTATGCCAAGATTCGATATCGAGAACATATAAATTTGAATGATCAACTGTAGGGTTTCAAGATAAACCTAATAAATTCTTCTTCTCCAAGAAAAAAAGTGTAGTTTTTAGGTGACTTAATTAATCCCCTAAACATACTACAAAAGTATGGATTTTAATAAATTGGAGGTTGGACAGCAGACAAAATTTAGTTGTATAAAGTACAGGATTCATCAATCAGCCAAATAAATAAGTTCTGTACTATGTACCAAGCAACTACAAACACTCACAAGTATATAAAGATTAAAATTGAGAAGTACTTCACCTAAATATTTAACTCCCATTCTTGTTCCAATTTCCACAAATGCGCATCCTTCTCTTTCCATGGATATGAAACATCAAATATATAGTTGTAGTTGTATCATTGATTGAAGCAGTTAATACTCTCTTTTGATTCATAAATAGCAACTTCGAATTCATGCTACGGATAATGACCCAGACGTAGCTCCAAATCAACTTCGTTTTCAAACCAATCATCTTGCAATTGCAAGACCTTTGTGCTCCCTATATTATTATTTTCCATTTCAGAAGTCCCAATCCCAAGATTCAAATTCACCCTCAGATTAGGGTTTGATGGTGTAAACTGACAACCATGATTATTTGTCAGAAACTCAAAAGAAGACCCAAGATACTGAACCTCTTCATTAGAAAAACTCTTGAAAGATTTTGAAGAACCCATCAAGTGATCTTTGTTGGGCTTCGTGGAAGCCGTAATAGTAGTAGTAAAAGCTTTCGGTTGTTTCGCTTTCGCTTTGTCTTTTCTGTGGATATTCATGTGACCTCCTAACGCTTGAGCGTTTGTGAAACCTCTTTTGCAGAAAGTACACTCATACGATCGGCCCAGACCATCAAGAAACTGGTCGCTCGTTCCGAGAGGAGACAACGAGCCACCAGTTTCTTGATCGCTCGAAGTTTCTGAACTTCTGTGTTTCTCAGAACCCATAACTTCAAGATGGGATGTTTGTATGCACTTTTGTAGGTTTGAGGGTATATGAAGATCAAGAAATTCGTTTGTTGAGAGGATAAATGTTGATGAAATATAGGGTTGACGCACTTGAGGAGGAAAATGGTGTAGAGAGAGAGGGAGAGAGAGAGAGAGAGAGGTTATATTGACCAAAAGGTACAAGGGAATAAAGAAGAGTTACATTGAAAATATGGATTTTCTTGGTTGTAGTTTTGTATTCGGCCGGCTCTGCAACTTACCTTTCTGTTTACGATCGACCAAGTTATATGATTACGAAGCTGACGTAATTGGTAATTTCATGCCAATTTGCGAAGTTTGAATAGATTGTTCTTAGTCAGACAACAAAAGGTAAATGTAATATAAAAACGTAACATATGGATCCGATACACATAGATTGTATATATGGTTGGGTTTTGGTGGAAATGGAAGCTATGGTGAGAATACTAAAAAGAGATCTCCACTCTGAATTAATCATAATTGAAAATCAACATCAATGTGGTGCACCCGTTATCATATCCGTTCCTGATATTTTATAGACTTTGGACAAGATGTAAAAAGGTCCTTTATAAGACGAAAGAATATCAATGTATTGATTTTTTATTATCAAATATAACATTGAATTCAAAAAAATACTAATATGAGGTGTTGGTAAGATTAAAAGTGAACAAATGTCCTAATCCATTCTTACGCTTCTCACTGTAACTCCTATTCTCATGCGATTCTCTCTCTCTCTCTATACATACATATATATATATATATACACTACACCAAATGTTGCCTTAGACAACATAGGCTAACTGCCTATGTTGCTTAAGATAAACTTAGGCAACAAAGGCTAATATATGTTGCCTAAGTTTCCTCTTAGGCAACGTATCGTTATATGTTGTCTAAGTGAGACCTTATGCAACATATGAATAATTATATGTTGCCTCAAGTATCTTAAGCAACATCTTCCATTATGTTGCCTTAGTTGTGTAATCTTAGGCAACATATTTTCCTGTTTCTATGTTGCCTAAGGTAAAAAATTATAAATAAGTATAGGTGGTTGAAAATCTAATAAGTTGTGTACGGATGATTGATACCTACTTTTACTTAGGCAACATATAATCTATTGTATTTGTTGCGTAAAAGTTGGCTTAGGCAACATATATTCTTGTTTCTATGTTGCCTAAGGTCAAAATATAGATAAATATAGATAGTTGAAAATTTAATAACTCGTGTACGGACGATTTAAGGTTGACGCAATTTGTGAATTATCTAGATTCTTTCAGATGTTGTGTGCTCGAGAGTTGAAGAAGTCGGATGTGAATATGTGTATTTTTAAAAAATTGTATGTGTAATTTTATATGTGTATTTTTTAAAAATTATGTGTAATTTTTAAAAATTGTATAAGTCATAAAATATCTTGTCGGGTTATAATGGACCTTAATAAACTTCAGTATTTCTTAATAAGTTGTAGTGGGTATTAATGGTCTTATAGAGTTCAATACACACCACGTGCATAAATGCAATACATACATGCATACAAACAGACAAACAAACACACACACACACACATACATAATAAGCCACCCTTGTTATTTTTGGGGCCTTAATATGACATGGAGTGTCTTATTGAGCTATAATGTTTCTTAATAAGCTTTTGGTGATTCTTAATAGGCTATAGTGGGTCTTAGTAGTCTTATCGAATGCAATATACACCACAAGCATATATGAGTACCGACCCGGATACAAACACGTAATAAGTAACCATTAGTGCTATTGGGCCTTGATAAGTCATAAACGGTATTGTTGGCATATAATGGTTCTTAATAGGATTTAGTGGTTCTTAATAGACTATGGTGGGCCTTAGTGATCTTATAGAGCCCAATACATACCACATGCATACAAACACACGTAATTAGCTACCATCGGTATTTTTGGGCCTTAATAAGACAAGGAGTGTCTTATTGGCCTACAATAGTTCTTAATAAGCTTTTGGTGATTCTTAATAGGCTATAGTGGGTCTTAGTGGTCTTATCGAATGCAATATACACCACATGCATATATGAGTACCGACCTGGATACAAACACGTAATAAGTCAACATTAGTACTATTGAGCCTTAATAAGTCATAAAAGGTATTGTTGGCCTTTAATGGTTCTTAATAGGATTTAGTGGTTCTTAATAGACTATGGTGGGCCTCAGTGATCTTATAGAGCCCAATACATACCACAAGCATACAAACACACGTAATCAGCTACCATTGGTATTTTTGGGCCTTAATAAGACAAGGAGTGTCTTATTGGCCTACAATGGTTCTTAATAAGCTTTTGGTCATTCTTAATAGGCTATAATGGGTCTTGGTGATCTTATCGAATGCAATATACACCACATGCATATATGAGTATCGACCTGGATACAAACACGTAATAAATCAACATTAGTGCTATTGGGCCTTGATAAGTCATAAAAGGTATTGTTGGCCTATAATGGTTCTTAATAGGATTTAGTGGTTCTTAATAGACTATGGTGGGCCTTAGTGATCTTATAGAGCCCAATACATACCACATGCATACAAACACACGTAATAAGCCACCATTGGTATTTTTGGGCCTTAATAAGACAAGGAGTGTCTTATTGGCCTATAATGGTTCTTAATAGACTTGTTGTAGCATATTAAGAACCACTTAAAGCCTATTAAGAACCATTATAGCCCAATAAGACAATCCATATCTTGTTAAAGTCCAAAAATACCAATGGTGGCTTATTACTTGTATTTGTATGTGTGTACTGCATTTATAAATGTGGTGTGTATTGGACTCTATAAGATCACTAAGGCCCGCTATAGCCTATTAAGAACCATTATAGCCCAAACAATATCTTTTATGACTTATCCCAATACATGTATACAATCACGTAATAAGTCACTTTTGTTGTTAATCGGCCTTAACAAGTCATAAATGGTTTTGTTGGGTTATAATGATTCTTAACAAACTTTAGTAGTTATTAATAGGTTATAGTTGGTCTTACTGGTCTTATTGAACCCAATACACACCACATGCATATTAGCATATATGTAGTACATATGTGCATACTAACGCATAGTAAGTCACCATTGGTGCTATTGGACGTTAATAAGTCATAAAGTGTCTTATTTGCCTACAATGGTTATTAATAGACTTGTAGCATATTAAGAACCACTAAAATTTTAATAATTCTTTTAAAATAAGATTCCATATATAATTTAGTTAAAATCCATATTGTTTTTTTTTTGAAGAAGAAATCCATATTGTTTATAAAGTTATAAATTAAGAAAGTTAATTTTAATAATTTAATTAAATTTCCATATATAAACTTTATATTTGATATATTGTTTATAAAATTATAAATTAAAAAAAATTAATCTAAAAATCCAAATATTTGGTTCTCCCGCCTCCCCAAATCCCTTTCCCACCCTAATTTCCCACATTTTTTTACTAGGTCATATTGCCTCCCCAAATCCCTTTCCCATACAAGCGGATCTCTGTACCCGATGATGTTGGAGTCGCCGGAACTCCGGTGGTCGTTTATTCGGAAAGTGTACTCCATCGTCGTCGTACAATTACTCCTCACCATCGCCGTTGGTGCATTTGTCGTCTCTTATCATCTGATCGTCACTTTCTTAACGACTACCAAAGGTGGATTGGTTTGTTACATTCTTCTAATCATCATTCCATTGATCAGTAAGTTAAATAGAATCGTTAATTTTCGTTTGATTTGTTATTTCTGGTTTGGATCTGTGTGTAATCGTGAATTAATTTAGGATCGATTTCCTGTTTGTACGTACAGTGCTATTTCCGTTGTATTACTATCATCAGCGTCATCCAATCAACTATTTTCTTCTCGCGATCTTCACCGTGTCGCTTGCATTTTCAATCGGCTTGACATGCGCATTCACTAGCGGTAAGTCCTTGTTTTTGCCCTAACTTCGTGTTTTCTAGGCGTATTGTTCATGATTGATTTCGAATTGATGTGGTAAATTAGTGGAATCAAAAGAGTATTGTAACTTAGCAAGTATTGAGAATCACTACATTATATCGATTCATATTTTATTGGTTTATTTTGGTCCTCCATCGTTAGTAATCTTCATCCATATGGTATATCGATCCAATGATGTATTAAATTGCCTGATCTTAGGTTTTCTTGTCTGCTTTGTATTGTAAAGCTCGGTTAATTAACAAGTTTTAACTCTAATAATGGTTCATACAACTCTGGTTGCAGGTTGTTCTTGACTTGGATGAAACTCTGGTATGTGCCTATGAGACTTTAAGTTTATGTTAATCATTTATTTTTGTGGCAGAAGCCACACCACTGTGTGCAGGACTTATTTTGAGCCAAACAACCTTCACATGTGTATATATATATATATATATATATATATATATATATAGAGAGAGAGAGAGAGAGAGAGACCATCTGGTAACACTTTTGGTTAACTCTACTGTTGGTTGTGCAGAAATAGATTTGGGATTTGCGCTGGCTATTGTAAGTGTATACATATCAGAGAATCTGGGCAAATCTATACTCCCATAAAACCAATCTCACTCCCAGCATCAGTTCTTGGGTCTATCCGTATGTTGGTGTTCTTCTATCTCAAAAGTAAAATTGTTAAATGATCTTGTCTTCTCCTAATTAGTGCACCGGTTGTGTCTCTTTAGAAATGAACTACCTTAAATGCTACCATGGATCACGTAACGGTTCTTCCTAGGTTCTTGCATTCAATTGCTAACAAGTGGACACTAGGAGGTAACTGCCCTGCCTAATATTACTTGTGAACTTTTAATGTAACTTGAAGGAATTGAGCCGTTTGTTGATTGATCTTTGGTTTTTCTCTTTTAGCTTTTGCTGAGCTTCTTGACAATTTCTTATATGAGGTATAAACTCCTTCATTGTGCAATTTGTGCAAATTGCCCTGATTTATGTTGACAGATAGCTCCCAAGTAAGTTTTTATCTAGGGATTGTTCTAGTAACTTTTTCTTTGAAAACGTAATGCTTCTGATGAATGAATTGGGGTTCACTTTGAATTATTTTAGATGGTCGTTGAAAAGAACGAAGTCTTTCACGATGGGTGAATTGGGAGCAAGGAAGCCTAAACTTTCGACTACCTATTCGGTTACTAAAAGAGGGGCAAGAAGAGGCAAAAAAGGAAGTCGCTAAACAAAAAGAAGAAGCCGCCGAACAAAGAGAGAGAGAGAGATAGAATCTTTAATGCGTATGTACGGTGTTGCTAGTGATGCAAACTCCAACTCAACAACCTCGGCGAACAATGATTTAGGTTAATTTTTATTTTTATGTTTTCGAACTTATTACCGACTTTTGTATTTATTTAGGAAAAACGTTATCGATCTTTTAATTATTGAACTTATTAGTTATGTTTGGTTATTGGAGTTGTTTGCCGATTCACACGAGTTTGTTTGTTTATGAGAGTTTGTAGAAAACATGCAAGTAAATAATTGCATCATGGTGCACAAAATGAGCGGTAATTTTTTTTATATAAAACATCTTAGGCAACTTATCCATAAGTGTTGCCTAAGAGATTTTTTTTAATCGTAGTTCAAAGGCAACATACGCAAATAGTATATGTTGTCTAAGTTGATATCTTAGGCAACATATGCATAAATCTAATGTTGCCTTAGTGTTTGTTTGGTGCAACATATGTTTTTCTCATAGGCAACATAACCAGTTGTGTGTTGCTTAAGGAGTCTGCTTAGGCAACATATGTTGTTTGTTTATGTTGCCTAGGTTCTTATGCAACATTGAGAAGGTAACACTGCTTAGGCAACATAGGCATGTTGCCTAAGCCTTAGACAACACTTAAACCCATCTTAAGCAACATTTTTCATTTGTTGCCTAAGTGAGATTTGGTGTAGTGATATATATATATATATATATATATATATAAAGTTTGTTAGCAATCCAAAACTAATTAGGAAACCAGGAACTATCCACAGCGTGCCACATCTCTCTTCATCATGAATAGTGCATCAATGATAAACATGGAAGTGTTATTCATCATTAATCACACAATCATGATGAATATGCACATTTATGGATGTTTGTGGATGGTTCCCAGGTTCCTAATCAATTTTAGGTTTCTAACGGAACTTACCCCCAATATATATCATATATAATTAGATCGAGAGAGGACACTGGAAAAAAAATGAATTGAAAAACTAATTCAAACAGTTACATTGAGATGATCCAACAAATATTATTAAACAAGTTGATTATAACCTCCTTTTTTAAAATACAAATTCATTCTGATTTTTGAAGTAAAACAAAGTACACGAAAAAGATCACTTTATTATCTTTAATTATACATGTATTTTGATATTTTTTTCATATGTTCTTCTATGGTTCTTGTTTTTTTTCAAAGTTCTCTTTGGATCTTTTCCACACACACTCACGCACGGGCACACATACACACGTATAGAACACCCTTTCACTATAATCGAATGAGAATACCTTCATTTTATGAAAACACGTCAAGACCTTTAATTATAATCAATTATTTACATGCGATGGTGTAGTTATCACTAATGGTAAATACCTGATACAAAAACAAAGGAAAGAACGGCCAAGTCGCCTACACACAACCATGTCCTTTTACGTGTATTATCACATATGATAAATGTTCTCTTATGTTTCCGTAAGATAACTATTTCTCTTTAAACCCACACACACACACACACACATATATATATATATATATAATGAGAGAGTGGGAGAGAGAGAGAGTTAGGATCAATGTAAAAATTATCGAGTTTGTTGAGATTGTTGCATTACATAACATAATTATATCACGGAAGGAAAGCCCATCGGTGAAAGTCTGCCACATAATATGGTGGATGAAGTCATCACCATCAACGATGGATTTCACCGACGGGCAACTTCACTGACATTCTGAGATCACCAATGGCGAGCATCCGTCGGTGAAGTTACGCATTGGTGATGACTTCACTCACCATATTCCATATTCAGTTCAACAGACTTTCACATGAATCATCAACATATTTCACCTTCACCGACAACTTTTTTTCCATCAGTGAAACCCTTCTGTTTTGTAGTGACATGTATGTATATATATGGATCAAAAACACACACACACACACACATATATATATATATATATACACACTGTGAGAAAATGATGGAATTGAAGGATGATGTGGATATTTATTTAGAGGAGGCTAGACCTTTGTAGAAACACATAGGGGTAGCTTAATTTGGTTGACCCTATATACTCACGTGGTTGGGTAAGTTTGAATAACCACTTGCCCTTATTGGTTGATTATTTTTCACCGATTCTTTCTTAGTAAAAAATAAAAATATACGATACAACTATTTGGGGTCTACTTTATCGCCTCTATGAACCGTTATGAAACATAATTTTTGCACACACCGTTATAATAAAATAGTAATAAAGTAGTTAAAAATTACTATAAGGTTAAGATAAACACATTTATCTAAAAATAGGTTTAAACTATCAATGTCAAAAGGTAGTTATTTATTTACATTCTTTTCACAAAGTAGTAGTCATTTTTTGCCAACCATATTTTAAAAAATTCAAATCATCAATATATATATATATATATATAGAGAGAGAAGAGTTCAAACGACAACATCTTCATTCTACAAAACACGAGAAAACCTTTTTACTATAACAATCATGTGTGATACCTTACTTTATCACATATGATTGTTTATGCCAAAACTCACCCAAAAGGACAACGTAAGGTTGATTTAGGACTTTAACAACTAAAGAAATGGATCTCAAGACCAATCAACACATTCGCAAGAAAATTAAATAAGACAAGGGAATTGGTGACGCGGAAAACCCCAAAACGAGGGAAAAAATCGCGGTCGACTTGTAGAAGTCGACAATGCACTATAGTCGCCAAACAGGGGCGAAAGTTCTTTTGTAACAGGTGTTTCGTGTACAACAGATTACAATGTGAGAAAAATGAACTTAATCGTATGTAAAAATCGTGTGTCGTGTGTAAATCGTATGAAATAAACTGTTGTCGTGTGATTCGAACTACTGTCGTGCGTAAGTTGCGTTAGCGATATTTGTTCGAATGCTTCGTAGATTACGGTTGTGTTTGTGAAGTGTAATAGCTTGGGAACATATGTCTTTTTCGGTTGTAGAGCAGACCTTTATATAGCTTCCATTGGTAATAAATGTGTCTTGATGGCTTGATTTGTAACCGCTATCGGGTCTTGTTAGTGCTTAATTTACCATGTTGTACCATGTAGAGGGACCATTTATGTAATTACTAAGTTACAAAGTATATAATGTAACTTTAGCTTAGATTTTCATTAGGTCCTTCATAGCATACACACACCAGTACACACACTAGTACCATTGCTCTCTACATTCTCTCTAATTGTACTTGGTGATTGTCCTTATTGATCAATATATGGATAGCCATCTGACAGCTTACACTGCTTGATTACTTGTTCTCGGATCACAATTGGTATCAGAGCATAGTCCATCACTTAGATCAGATTAGCATTTTGAGGTTTTTTGCAAAATTTGAGTGTTCTTCATTTCTTCATCTATTTCTTGTCGATTTCATTTGAGTGCTTCAAATGGATTAGAATTAATCTAGGAGTATTTGCTAGCAATCCCTGTGTATTTTTATTCCGCAATTACACCAGGATTAGACTCAATTTGTGCAAAACAGTCATTTTCGAACTTTCTAGAAAAACTTACTATTTTGGATTGAAATTCACTGTTCTGTTGTGTTTTGGACGAAACTTGAGGAATTAAAGTTGTCCAGAAACACATTGCGCACCAACGTACCAATTTTTAGACAAATTGGATCAGTTTTGAAGAATCGACTTAAGATTGTTTGAACATTCATAACTATCGCAACCTTGAGTGTTCTTGAGTGTTCTTCAGTATCGCAACTTTCAGAAGTGAACAGTATTATATCGCAACCCTCCGTTGCGACAAGCCGTTGTTATCGCAAGTTTTTGAAGTAAACAGTAACATATCGCAACTGCCCTTTGCGATAATGTTTGTTTTATCGCAATTCACTTCATTTGAACAGTACTCTATCGCAACTCTCTTTTGCGATAAAATATTTCTTGAAGTTCATCGCAACTTCTTTGTTGCGACAAGCTTGAAGAAGGGGAGGTCAAAACCTTCTTGGAGCAAGTCGGGGACGAGGAGGAACTCGACCAAGAAGACAAGCTGCTTGAAGAAGGGGACCCGACAGACGTTGCGGTCGACGTAACTGGCGACGAGGAGGTCGCTGAGGACTCCCCTCTGCCTTGAATTTTTATTCCTTAGTTTATTTTTGATGTGGGGTGACTATAATCGGTCGTGCCATTTACTTGTATATTTTTGATCGTATAAATACAAGTGAAATTTTGTTATGCTTTTGTCCTGTACTTTACTTTGTTGCAAATGAACAAAATAAAATGAAAGACAAAAAGACTTAATGGACGAGTGTAATTAGCCATAAAACGTATGTAAAACTATACGACTGAGATACTTATGACTTTGAAGTAATCGGGCGACTGAGGCCGAAGGAGTATTCTAAGTATGGAATTCAAGTCATAAGACTTTTGTCTCCAACACTTAGTTTAAAGAATACATGTGATGATCATAAGGCCTGTATGATAAATCATAAGATTCCTTTGGTGATATGCAAGTCTCATAGACCTTGTTCCTTACGATGAAGATCGTAAAACTCGTATCTAAGTCGTAAAGACTTTGGTTTCTCACCGTAAAACCTGTGTCTTAGTCACCATAAGACTTGTGTTTTAAGTCGCAGAGACTTTATTTCTCACGATGTGAATCGTAAGAAAAGAATGACTTTGGAAGTAATCGGGCGACTGGGCCGAACATTAGACCATAGAGTTTAGGTCATAAGACTCTAGCTTTGTGACTTAACTTTGAATGCACTTGTTGTGATCGTAAGATCCGTGTAATGAATCATAAGATTCGTTTCATCATGTCTTGTCGGTGTGCTAGTCGCCACCTTGTAGTCTTTGAGACTTCACTTTTTTACGACATAAATCGTAATATTAGCGGCCGTGTGACCTTGCGTGCCTGCAATATAAGATTCAGAGGTGGTCGTTGGTTTGACCAACGACCCTCCGATGCTTAAGTCAGTAATCGTTGGTCGAAATAAATCGAAAGTAAAAAAGAAATAAAATGTACTATAGCCCAGCTACGTGGGGTTGAGATCGTAAGTTGATATTACGATCTAGACGTATGATCACCTGTGGACCATTGTCGTACATGATTTCGGAAGGAATTCCGAACCTGCGTAGGATGTTAGTCTGGATAAAAGAGATGACCTTTCTGTCCTGAATCTGGGAGTAGGCGTCTACTTCTGTCCGTTCAGAGGAATAATTTGTAAAGACTAACAGGGAAATGAAAATTTCTTGCCCTGAGTGTCGTTGATGGGCGTTATGTACCTGGTGACGTTTAACGTCAGCCATTGAAGAATTACTCCTGTCGTGAGGTCCGACTGCCCCCAAGTCGTGAGCCGTATTCAAACCCCCGATCAGTAGCTGGAAACTGGAATTCGCATGGGGTACATCATTTTGCCCCCTTGTGGGGATTGTAAGACGACACCGAGACTTGCCTTTTTAGCGTATGAAAAACTATCGACAGGGACTAGCCGGGTCGTGTCGCTTATAGTCGCCACAACACAGGCGTCGACCTGTGCTTCCTTTTCTAGTTCAGGAATGAAGTTGGCATCGGTTAGGACATGTGGTGCAATTGTCGTGTGAGGCCTGTGTAATTGCTAGATGTCCTTTTTCTGAGGCTTCAATGTTGCCTTGTAGCAATCACGGGCGGTGTTCTGTTGACTTTTGATTTCTTGTACTCCCCATGGCGTCGGGAATTTGATCGTCTGGTGATAGGTCGAGGGGACCGCCTTCATATCGTGGATCGAGGGTTGTCCAAGTATAACGTTGTAGGCTAACGAACAGTCGATAACGTTAAATTTTGTGTGCTTGTTAACCCCTTTAGCATACACTGGGAGGATGATCTCTCCCAAAGTATTGGTAGAGTCGCCATTGAATCCTATCAGTGTCGTCGATCGACGGGTGATCTCTGATTTATCAATTCCCATAGCTTTGATCGTGCTTAGGAAAATGATACTAGCTGAACTTCCTCCGTCGACCAATACTCTTTTGGTCGAGCAATTGCCAATAGTGAGCTGGATAATCAGGCCATCGTGATGTCTTTGCCAACTGTCCTGGAGGTCGTCCTGATCGATCGTTATTGGCATCGCCTCCAGTTCCAATTCTTGTTTTGGTCGGGATGACCGAGGAATGCGGTATTCTCCCGACGATTGACTGGTGTGCCGCTTGGCTGCCGAATAGGTTAAACCACAGACGTCTGATCCACCCGTCACACAGTTGACGACGTTTTCATGGACGGGGGATTCTGGTCTTACGTTATCAACTGGCGCAGATTCTTTATCGATCAAGCCTTGTAGATGGCCCTTGGGGACGATCCAGGCTAACTCCTTCTGCAAAGCAAGGCAGTTATTTGTCGTATGACCATGGTCGCTATGGAAGTCGCACCATTTGGTCTTGTCCTTTTTGTCGTCATCTTTATCACTTTTCCTGGGCCATCGGACGGACGACTGAACGTTTTTAGAGCTTCGACCAATTCTTTTGATGTCCCCTTGAATCCATAAGAGGAGATCTTAGGATATTGAGGGAATCGGGACGTAGGATTGTTCTTTTTCTTATCGAACCCAACGTTCGATATCTGGCGCGTTGGTTCCGTCTTGATGCTCGGCTTGGATTTGAAATCTAGTTTCTTGATCCCGAGTGATTTTTTGTCGGTGGAATGCTTATGACGGAAGGCTAGGTCGTCTTCAACCCTCATGTAAGCCAGAGTCCTAGCTCGGATGTCTTCAAAATTCTCTGGTGGATATTTCGTAAGATTGACGTACAATCCTGTAGTGTTGTCGTCAAGACCACGCTTGTAGGCCTCGATGGCGGTCTTGACGTCACAATTACGAATGCTGATCATTTCTGCATTAAAGCGATTGAAATAACCAATGATGGATTCTCTTGATTTTTGGACGACGTAGTACAGGTCGCTGGTCTGCTTCTCCATTTTGCGACTGCTGGCGAACTGTTGCGAAAACTGGTTGACCAACTCAGCGAAGTTGCTAATGGACTTGGGTTTAAGGTTGATCAACCACTGGAGAGCAGGACTTGGGACCTGTAAGAGTCGCTCCAAAGCTTTTGCACATGCACACCTCTTGATATTGATGTGGGATGGATAATGTCCACATCAGCTGTTTATATTGTGTGATATGCTCCGTTGGGGCGGTGTTAATGCCAAAAATTGTCCAAAAGGATAACTTAAGGTTGATTGTGGAATTTAACAACTAAAGACGGGAATCTCTCGACAAAGCAATGCGAAAAAGACAGAAATGTAAATGAGACAAAGAATTTGGTGACGCGGGAAAAACCTCAACGAGGAAAAAACCCGCGGACGACTATGGAAGTCGTCGCTGCACTATGGTCGCCAAACAGGGGCGATATCCTTGTGTTTCAGGTGTCGAGAGTACAGAGATTACAATACAAATGAAAGAAAGACTTTAAATGTAAAGTAACAAGTGTATCGAATGTAAAAAACAAGTGCGTCGTGTGTAAAAACAATATGTCGTGCGTGTAAATCGTGCGTCGAGAGCGATCTGTTGATAGAGAGTGTTCTTTGCTTCGAGTGTTCTTGAGAGTTAAGATGATTCTAGATGAAGTGTAATGTTGTGTCCCTTGAAATGATGATTGAACTCGGTATTTATAGTCTTCGAGCGTCTTAAATGCTTCCATAAAATCCTTCGATAACTGTTGTAACGGCTGTTGGGTTTTAATGCCCATAATTGCCTCCGTCGGTTATAGCCGTTGGACATCAATGACATTGATTCCAGCATTTAAACACCGAAAACGTAACAAAAATATCGCATGTTGGTCGGTCGAGGTCGCAAGGTTCCACAAGACGGTCGTGTGAACTAGACGACGTCATGGTCGAGTGTCGCGAGGCAAATAACTTTCGATTTCAACTTTAATCAGGGGATAAAGTACTATGATTTTACTTTTCTATGGAAAAGTGTAATAAATGTTTTCCTTACCTTGGTCATGGTCGAGACTGATGAATTTTTACCCAAACAGTTTGCCCCCAAAATTTGAAAAATAGAGTGGCAAATTCGAATTTTTTAAATTTTGTCAGTCGGACGTCTAAGGTCGTGACACGTGTTGAAAGTCACTTCAATTGCCTTGGAACTGGATCGGTCCAATTCCAACTAAAAGGGAAGTCGAAAAGGGGATAAGATCGTGACGTCACGCTGACGCACGATCATGCTTAGCAGCTGTCATTGCCAGATGTCGACGATCTGTGCGCACATACGAAAAGGCAATGGCACGTGTCGATCATCGAGGGACTCGACCTGACACGATCATTTACATAAATATAGACCACGATGGATCTTTTCTCTTTTACAATTTTAGAGAGTTTTTAGAGAGAGATTCTTCTTGATTTCTTGCTGTTTTCTTCGTCCAATCTTTTCTAAACCTGCAAGAATCTTCGATCCGATTAGGAACTTCGAGGCTTTAGAACGCCTATATAGAAGGTACGACTCTCATCCTTTGTATGCGTCGTAAGTCGATAGCTAGGAAGCCTAGGAAGAATTGGGATATTTGGGGTTTATCTGATTGACAAACTTGGTTAACGGGATTATCGATGTCGACAGAGCCTAGGAGCACCATTCGAGATCAAGATGATCTCGATGACTTTAGGAGTTTAGCAAAAATCCCTGCGGGGATTACAGTG
>JAWVWS010000383.1:0-25000 GCA_033807775.1 Saussurea involucrata | reverse complement strand
TTCTTAGCTAGTACGGACCGTAGGGCACAAAGTTAGTTACGATGTGTTGGGAACGGTAGGTTCCATTGGGACTCTTTGCGTACCGGTGAGATGGTGGAAACTTCACCGTATTAGCTATGGATGCTGAAGGGGTTGACTGTTAAAAGTGCCCAGTTTTGAGATCTTGGGGAGACTGAGATGTGAGAAGAAATGATGATGCGGTTATTTCACGGAATTTACCTAAGGAAATAAAGGGTTATCGGGAGAGATGTATACGCGGTGATCGGTTGGGCCACTTAGTGTAGGTGTGCCGAATGTAAAGTTGTTGTTGTAGCTAGGTGTGCTCTAAGGGATTTGACAACCTGTAGGAAGGAATTAGTCATCACAACCAAAGTTGGTGCTTGGAGAATCAATTTGTAAGAGATTGTGCCTTGTCGTTGGGAAGACTTCCGTGGAACTCGCAATGGTTTGTCGAGGGGCGTATATTTGAGTAAGCACAAGAAATCGCGAGTTGTGGTTTGTCTAAATTCAGAGACAGGCAGGTCGTGAGATAGGCTTGGATAATTATAACTTAGGTGAAAATGAAAGCAAGAGTTGTTATGTGTGCAGATGGTCGGAAGCACCTGGCTGACAGTGTGATGGTGTGGATGAGGGTACAAAGTATTAAGCAGGTAGTTGGGATGCATGGATTGTAAGTTGAGGGTTATGATATGTTTATTGCCAGAAAACGGTTGTTGGTGGTTACCTAAAAGAGGAGTCAGGCGTTTTAGTGGGCATGAGTCACTGAGTGAGTTTGTGTTGGAATCAATAAAAGACCGACGAAGAAATTCTGGTAGGCAGGTTGACCTTACTTGGGAAATTAGAAACAGTAAATGTTAATACAGGAAGACTTGGTTGATTATCTCAAATTAGAACGGTGGTGAAACCGTTGGTTGGGCTTGGTAACACAAGTGTGGTTGTCATGTTTGGAATGTTTGGGAATGAAGTGGATGCGGATAGGCGAGCAATACCCAGGCTAGCAAGAGGAGGTTGGGACGATATGTTCAAGCTAGTGGAAGAACTTTAAGGCAGAAGAGTGATATTGACACCATATGGGTGGAGAAATGTTTAAAGCGGTGCTAATGACGGGTATTGGAACTACTCGTGTAGTTATGAGAGGGGGGCATTTAGTGTATGTCTTTATTTATAATGTGGAGACTCTCGTATGAGTCAATGAATCTTTCTTTGAAGGAATGTGATCTATACATTCAGAAAGGCATGGCATAAGTGGTTGTACGGGACACTCATAGTGTAAGACAATTAGATTTGAATAAGTATTGGGATGTTAACTATTTCGAAGTGAGCGTAGGGTTCAACAATGTGTTACTTGGAATAGTTTGGAGTAAGCGTGGCCGCTCCTTTTAGTTGGACTTCTGTTGGATGCAGTGAAAAGGCGAATGTAAAACTTCAAGGTGATTTATTCCTTACCCTGGATGGTGGGTTAGTTGTGTACGAGTATGGAAAGAGGACGAAGTGGAAGCGTATGTATCGGTATATAGTGTTGACTTGTGGTCAACGTGTCTTGAAGGAACGAATTACTTTGGTGTTAGGCACTCGACGTGATAGGAAGGTGTATTGGAAAGTTCAAGTTTGACCTAGTGATAAGATGGGCAAATTGGGTGGTTGCCGATGTTAGTAAAGGATTCATGTCATTGTTGCAAAACTCGGTGAAATTTCTTCTTTAAGGAAGTGAAACGGTATGGGAAAGTCGGGATGAGACGTGTTTTAAGAGCCCTGAGGTGATACTTTTATATCTAGTATAATGGTCGGAAGGACTACAAGTACATTATGTGAGTATTCCTAACCTAAGGAAGTCGTGATCTTATACAGAGGTGCTTGGAAGATCCGTTGAAACCAAAGTTGTTAAATTTGGAAGTGCAAATCGTGAAACCTAAGTTAGGGGGGGCGTTCTGATGCCAAAGGTATTGGTTCAGCTTGGTTTGGTTTGGTTCGGTTTGGTTCAGTTTGGTTTGGTTTGGTTTCGGTTTGGTTCAGTTTGGTTTTGGTTTGGTTCAACTTGGTTCAGTTTGGTTTGGTTTGGTTCAGCTTGGTTTAGTTTGGTTCAGTTTGGTTTGGTTTGGTTTGGTCTGGTTTAGTTCGGTTGAGTTTGGATGTTGAAAAAGGGTATACCGAAAGAAAAGAGGATTGAGCCACGTATTAGTGAGTCGGTTGTAGTAATACTCCGACTTGAGGAATCGGTTTATAGAATGAGTATGTTTTATGGATATGTGGGATACGTGAGGTGTTTCATGCCTCTATTATGAGAGTGTGGGTTGAAGGCCGGTGTGATTGTGTCATTACAAGTTGTGCGAGTAGACGGAAAGCTAAATTTTGTGGAAGAACCCGAGGCCATTTCGGACTTTAAAGTAAGAAAATTGAGGAATAAGGATATCAGTCTTGTAAAAGTTCAAGGGCGATATCATAAAGGTCAAGAGGCAACTTGGGAATTAGAGTCAGAGATGAGGGCGAAGTACCCGCATCTTTTCCATTAAGGAATTCCAGGGACGGAATTCTTTTAAGGGGGAGTGTTGTAACAACCGGATTTTTCTATCAAAGGTTTGGAAGTTTTGGTGGCCAAAGTCTAATAAAAGAAGAGATGGGGAGGGACCTTTCTACAATTAATGAAAGATATTTAAGGGAGCAGATCCCTAGGTTTCCTCATTTATTCCATCTTTCCTGGTGTTAGCAGCTGAGAAGAGAATCGAGAAAGGGAGAAGGATGAGCTTCAACCAGCATCAAATTTTAATCAGGAAAGCTTCACTTTGGTTAGCATCGATTCCTTTCCTTTATTTTCTATCTAGTAATGATCACAGTAATCAAGGTTTTTGGGTATTTTGGTGATTGAACTGTACATTTGTGGGAAAGAACGAAAATGGGGATTTACTTCAAATTCGGTTTGTTAAGTGGTTGGATTGTTTGATTTTGGGAGTATACGAGGTTTAGGGAGTAATCTTAGCATTTTATGAAGAAGGATTTTGTACTGAAAACTTTGGATTTAATCTAAACGAAGAGATTTTGGGATTTTGATTCGACAGTCCGGAAATCACCCATTTCGGGATAGAATGTCGGATTCCGGATTGGGACTTCCAGAGTGAAGTTCCGGGTTGAGAGTACCGGATCCCAGATGGGGATTCCGGGACTGCGTACCGGATCCCGGGTTGGGAGTTCCGGGAATGAGAGACCGGATCCCGGATGGGATTCCGGGGTGAGTACTGGATTCCGGTATGGGGTTCCCGAAAGTGGAGACCGAGTCCCGGATTCGGGATTTCGGAAGGGGATACCGGGTGGTAGACTCTGGACTCGAGAAAAGATCAAGGGTCAGGAGTTGGGTTTGTCACTAACCAGAGTGTACTGTATGCTCTAGGTGTGAGTTCGGTTCGGTTGAGACGCGTGTTTAAGAAGATCACTACAACCAAGTGAGTTCCCTTAACCCTTTTACGTTAAACGGAATGTTAATTCTTTTAACTGATCATGGTATGTTTATGAGTACAATTATTCACAAGTTTGGTAAATCTTTATGAAACTATGCTTTCTTACGAAGGATTATTTAATCTTATGAAAGTGTTTATCGAGATTACGTGCTTTGTGATCTATTGCTGACTGTGAGAATATGTTATGTGGAGTCGGGTTGTATGGTGGGATCAGTGTATCTCGGGATCCGATGGTCCATTGGGAGTTTATTGGAAACCGGTGGGGTGGAATTCGTTTCCTCCCTATGCGGGTAATGGGGAGTCTGCTTGGGCCCCGATACTGCTTAGGCCCCGATCTTGGTTATGTTGAATACGATCCTTGAACACCGTGCAAGTACCCTTGTGTGTGATGTTATATGATGACATGTATTATTTTCTAATGAAATGATTTATATTTCAGAATTAAAGTTTGTTTTCGGAACTAAACCATTTTCAGGGAAGCGTGCTAGTGGTGCTTCAAGCAAGACGACTTGAGCTAGAAGTCGGAAGCCTTAGCACGAAGCCCTATAGTTTTGACGGGTCGCATAGATAGAAAGTCTCGGCTGTGGATAGTATGTCTTCCGCTGTCAAATTTTGGATAGTTCAGACTTTAATTATTCAGTTAATGACATTTATGTTATGTAATTGGGACCCGATTTTGGGAATTTTTTTATTCTCGTAATGCTTGGAGATGTTGTGGGTTGTTACAGACGGATTTTTCCATGGGTTGTAACGGATCACTGGCAGATTACCCACAGTTTTTTCCGTCCATGATGCTCAATCCATCGGCGAATTACCGAAGGATTTTTGTCGGTAAAGCCCTTGTCGTGATAAGTGGTTCATATTGTAAGTGAATACTTGTATTTCTGTAAAGTGCATCGGATAATTGTTGTTATTTTTGGAGCACTTGATAAAGCTTAACGGGCCTTCGTATTTGGGGCGGGACTGAAAGCGGTTACAAGATCATTATTTCGAATCAAGAGAGATTTGGACCCAGTCAGGCCCAAGACCGGTTTTTGGCCGTCTCTAAATTGAAATAAACTATTGTTGTGTTTTTATTCATGATTATAGTAGTTAGGTCAAGATCCAATGTTAGAGCCCAAGTAGTGAGCCCAAATTTGTAGTACATGTGAGTTGGGCCTTAGTCCTTTTATGAAGGTAAATTTATACGTTAGGACAATACATAATTTCATTCAAGGCAATGGATATTTCTTTCCTTGAAAAGCGATTAATTATACAAATTTTTTAAGTTTCAGAACTTTACATGGTATCAAAGTTTCATTGAGATCCTCCGGCCGATGTCCTCTCAAACGACTGTCTTATTTTTTTACGATGTTGCCTTGTATTCCGGTGACAAAACCTATCATGCCAATTTATCATATATTGAGTGAATTATATTGGTGGTTCTTGTGGTTTGCTTAAATTTTGGATTTGGTTCTAAAACAAACATTATACTTATGATCCATAAATTTTAATTTCATTGCATTCGAGGTCCCTGAAATTAACATCGTTATCGTTAGTTAGCAATCGTTATGAGGGATTAACTTGTTTTAAGCCAAACAATAACGACTAAAAACATGACCAACTCTAAAACTTTTGTGAATCACGGTCTTTTTTCTAAAAGAAATAATAAAAAAATATTTTACATCTCCAATAACAAATCAATTTTCTAAAATTAAAGTTCATATAAAATATAAGTTAATTTTAAATGGTAATCTCCCTCTCTCTCTCTCTCTCTCTCTCTCTCTCTATATATATATATATATATATATATATATATATATATATATAGGGTTGGGTTCACATAAGACCAACCTGTTTTCGTGAGACCACAAAATAACACTAAAACTTCCCAACGATTCATTGTGAAGGTAAGCAAAATAGTGAACCTTCACAGCAAAAACACTGTGAAAATTTTACCTTCACAGTATTTTGCTGTGAAGTTTTAGTGTTATTTTTTTGGTCTCACAGGTCTCACGGAAATGACTTGGTCTCACATGATCTCAAGTCTCTCTCTCTCTCTCTCTCTATATATATATATATATATATATATCAAGGTTCAAAAAGGCGTAAGGCGTGGCGTGGCGGCGAGGTCAAGCCTCAAGCGTTACAAGATATGGCGAGGACGCGGCTTTTTAATGCGTGAACTAAGCCGACAAATTAATATATCTTATACATGTATAAATAGATGTTATATGTTTTTATTCAATAAATACAATTATATCCAACAATTTAATATATATGTGTAATCATGTAATCGCCGGAAGAAATGATTTGTCGCTGCTCGTGTAATCGCCTAATTGTGTAATCGTGATTTCAATTTGAAAACATTGACTGAACCTCAATTCTAAATAAGTCAACAAATTTAAGTTTTAACTTTTTAGTTTTCACCCTCTTACTTTTAACTTTTCAGTTTTCACCCTCTTACTTTTAACTTTTCAGTTTTAACCTTTAACAAAATTTAAGTTTTAAAAAAAGACAAAAAAAATACAAATTATAAAAAATACAAGCGACGCGTTACAAAAAACGGACGCTATGGAGCGCCATATCGCGCCTTAAGCCGCCATATCGTGAGCCACGCCTTACAGAAACGTTATGGCCCATATCGTAACGGCGGAGACGCGTCTCACGCCATATCGCGCCATGACGCGCCTTTTAGAACCCTGATTGATATATATATATATATATATATATATATATATATATATATATATATATATATATATACATATATACATATATATAGGATATAAATCAAATACAAACCATGTATTTATTGCACCCCTTACAAACCAATGTGCATATATGCATAATCCAAAATGCATATATGCGATATCCCGTGTATCTTCATATACGCAGTTGATATGTGCAAGAAATCAGTGTGATTCGGAAGCAGAGGAACAAAGGATTCTTGAAAAAGTTGTACATATATGCAGTTGATATGTGCATATATGCAGATATATGTGCATATATGCAATTGATATGTGCATATATGCAGTTGTAAGATGTGCATATATGTAGTTGTAAGATGTGCATATATGCAAGTTTGATATGTGCAATTTTGATATGTGCATATATGCAATTCTAATATGCACATGCATTATACTACACATCATAATCTCTACGACATTACTGCACGATGGCCGGTTACAATTATCCACAAACTGAAAAGAAACATTTTCAATCCCACATGACTGCAAATCTGTACTTGTTTGGGTAAAAACATCATGAACTAGATGAATTCTATCATCAAAGTTTGATTTTCAATTTCTTCTGCAAAATCATTGCGACCGACATTTGAAGAAGGAAAAGTATATGCAACACGTTAATCTTCAATGGAATCCATAGTCGATTGCACCAAAAAAACGTGAAAATGTTGTTTGATTCAAACAAGAATGTTGGGCTTTAGAAGATGAAATCGTGAAAATGATATATCATACGCTCAAGAATAATGATTTTCAGAAGATAAAGATTATCATTAATAACTACCGTAATTAAATATCCAAAAATCCTAAAATACCCCTATCAAAATCGCCCACCAACTATTCAAACCAGTAACTTCTTTTAATTCCTATTGGTCAAATAAAAGTTAACACGGTTAACACTAAATGAGTGGTTAACAAAAGAATGGCACTCTCTCTCTCTCTCTCTCTCTCTCTCTCTCTATATATATATATATAGTGGCGTAATAATTTGTGATAAAAAATTTCGTGTAAACTTTGGATTTCATAGGTTTTCTTGATGAAATTGTTTCATTAAATTATTTATTTTGATAAAAGTGTTTCATATCATTTATTTCTTGATTAAAGTGTTTCATATATTTGTGTCATCAAACTGAGAAAATATATGAAAACAGTTTCATAGGAATGAAAAAAAAAATATATGAAACTACATAAAAACACAAATATATGAAACAATTTCATCAAGAAATGAATGATATGAAACGATTTCATCAAAATAAACAATTTCATCAAGAAATGAATGATATGAAATCCAATGTTTACACGAATTTTTTTACAAATTATTACGCCACTATATATATATATGCTACAAATCAAATATAAACCATGTATTTGTTGCACCCCTTACAGACCAATATGTATATATGTAGTATCACATATGAATGTGTTCATTATAGGTATATTCTTGCACGTATACATATGCATATGTATATGCACATTGTTCACATATGCACACTAAGGTTTGTAAGATGTGCAACAAATGTAAGGTTTGCAATATATATATATATATATATATATATATATATATATATATATAGTCTTAGGTTCATTTTAGAAGTATTAAATATATGAGAAATAGAGAAGTGATCTTAGCCATTTATTCGGCCAAGATCGGCTTTAATTGGTCAAAAGTTGCGGCTTTGACTGGTCAAAAGTTGCGGCTGTTCATAAAATAGAAGGGCAGTTTCGTAACTTTTACAAATACACGGGACGAGTTTATATATGAACCTGTGTGATTCACATATGAACTATATGAGAACTCATGTAATTCACATATGAACTTTTTTTAACTAATTCATATATGAATCTTTGTGATTCATATGTGAACCTTTGTATTTCATATATGAAACTAATTAACTGTATGTTCATATATGAATCAGTTGAACTATATAACTGATTAATATATGAACCTTTGTGATTCATATATGAATCTTTGTAATTCATTTAACTAATTCTCATATGAACTAAGTAACTAATTCATATATGAATCACAAATGTTCATATATGAATTAGTTAAAAAGAGTTCATAAGTGAATTATAAAGGTTCATATATGAACGATAGTTCATATGTGAATCACACATATTCATATATGAATTCGTCCCGCGTATTTTACGAAACTACCCCTCCATCTTGTGTAGGCCACGTGAGAAATTATCCACTGCTTCTCGGTCAAAGCCGTCGATCTTGATCGAATGAATGGCTAAGATCACTTCTCTGTTTCTCATATATTTAGCACTTCTCAAATGAACCTCTCTCTCTCTCTATATATATATATGTTTGGGTAAAAAGGTTATAAGTCTCGACCACGATAGAAAAAGGAAAAGACACTTCTTACACGACACATCTTGTGTTAAGATAAAAACCTAACGACCATATACACTCGATAACTCTATCGCCATACCTGAGTTTAGGTCGAGTACTTGTTGGGAACTGAAGATTTGCCAAGTATGGTTAGTACTGCCAGAACAACAATACTACTGCCAGAGCAAGGTTAGTACTACAAGTAAAAGTTAATGCTGCTGGAACAATGTTAGTACTGCTTGTGCATAACGATGTTAATGCTGCTTGTGATCATAATTATGGAATGCGAGAATGTTGGAGATAAAGATGGAATGATTGAAGATAAGCATGAAAGAATATTCTGAAGATCAATTTTGTTTTGATAGTTATCTTGTAATTATTTAGTATAAATAGATTTTGATAGATAGCTATTCTGTGAGATTTTTAGAATTCGTTTTTGTTTTAGAGAGAATTAACCTCAAGGTTTAGAACCCTATTTCTAGAGAAGTAGAAGTCGTCTTGTGGAGCCTGTTCAACAAGATTGAGGTTTGGTTGTACACTTGTGAGTTGAAGTATTGAATACAAACAGATTGTGTTTTTTGATTAGTTGTTCATTGAGTGTGTTTGAATTAAAGTTCTATTCCGCAAAGATTCTTTAATTCTGATTTCTAAGTATAATTATTCTTGTTTGGAATCGATCCTGACAGTACTGTTCATGCCACTCGACCATAACGTCGTCCAACCCACATGACCGTCGTAAGATACCTGACAATCACGATTAACTAACGTACGACATGACCGTTATCTTTTCTCTGTTTAATGCAGGATCAACGCCATTAATGACCAAATGGCTATAACCGACAAAGGTCATCAAGAGCATTGATTCCCAAGAACCATTACGACCGTTATCCAGCTTTTATGGGGATCATTAATGACCACCAACACTATATAAACAAAGACTTCAGCCTCATTTGCGGAGATCTGAGTTCCAGAGCATCTACAACATAGTGAGAGCATTCGAAGCAAAGTTATTTCTCGAAAGAACGCACACGACGCACTTTTTACTTTACGAATTAAGTTATTTCTGATCTTTGTATTGTAATCGTTTGTACTCTCGACGTTTGAAACACAAGGACGTCGCTCCTGATTGGCGACCATAGCATAGCGACGACCCCCACTGTCGTCTGCGGGGTTTTTCCTCGTTGAGGTTTTTCCCGTGTCACCAAAATCTTCTCGTCTCTTTTATTTTTTGTCTTTGTCGCATAGTTTGTCGAAAGATTTCTTTCCGTTAGTTGTTAAGTTCCACATCAACCTTAAATTGTATTTTTGGGCGATTTTCGGCATTAACAATATATATATATATATATATATATATATATATATATATATATATATATATATATATATATCTCGAGATGGCGATAAACAACCTAAACCACATAATCTTTGAGTAATAACCTAAATAAAAACGAAAATTACTTTTAAAAATTATAACTATTACCATCACTACTACGAATATGATTTTTTTATAAATGGTTAAAACCGCGTATATGGCTCGTGTTTGTAAAAGTATCATACTTTTATACACTATTCCAAAGCCGCATATAAAACTCAACTTTTATACACGATTTCAAAACCGTTTAGAAAAGAAATATTAGCCGTGTATAAAAATCACAGTCTTACACGGTTTTTAGATGAAACCGTTTAAAAAAGTTCTACTAACCGTTTATAAAAGTGTCTATTTTACACGGTTTTTTTTGCTAAAACCGTTTACAATTGTAATAAATTTTCACCGTTTTCATAACAAATTTGTGTATAAATGTAACCATTTAAAAAAAATGCAGACATTTGTACACGGTTTTTTACTAGAACCGTGTATAATGAGTTATATTTATATTTTGTATATTTTCCTCGATTTTGTACCATCCATTATTACAAATGTTGGCATTATATTCGATAAACTACACTTCCAAATATGATTCCAATTGGAATAATGAAACATCTCAAATACAATTCCAAATACAAAAATGTAACCTTTGTATGCGGTTTTTTCGATGCAACCGTTTGTAATTTTCGAGTACCCTATATACATATATACATGGTTGTTAATTTAGAACCGTGTATAAAACCTTATTTTTAGCAACGGTTCAACTTTAACCGTGTAAAAAAGTTGATGTGGAAAAGTCATATTTGTATAGTGCATTTTTAATTGAATCAAATTTTCCTTAAGGGTATACTTTTACACAGTTTTTATATAGAACCGTGAAAAAATGTAAAATATATTTACATGGTTACTATGTAAAAACCGTGTAAAAATATTAAAAGCATGTAAGAATTGTGGTTTTTAAATTATACTTAAACCAATATTTTTTCTCACGTTCAAACACTGTCAAGTCTGAATCGCAAGCTCCAACCAACAATGATGAATGGTGATATTTAAAACTGTGATCCCAGAACAAGCATTCAACACATAAACAATGATAATCAAGATGTCATCCCTCTCATTAATCTCTAAATCCACATGTACAAGATGATGAATATAGAGAGAAAGTGAAATAGTGTACTTGGAAATATGGAATGACATATTAGAATCTTACAAGGACAAAACAATATATAGTAAGTAAATTCTAAAGTTACCAATAGGACCCTCTACTTGATACAAGTTAATAATAATGGCATTAACAATCTCCCCCTTTGTATCAAAGTAGAGGCAACAAATTTAAGGTTGTACCGAAGTAACGTATCTCTTCCTGATCCCGAAGATGATCTTAAAATGCCTCAATGCATTTCGGTACTCTTGTCGGTTCTTGATGGCTTCCAGGGCTGGGTTGATTAGTCTTATCTCTTTAGGGTTCATCTTGACTTCATTCTGCTCATCCAACCTGAGTTTGCTCTCCAACTGTATATGAATAAGCTTGAATGTCCCATCACAGTATTTTTTTACCTCAATTATTCTCAGGAATCTCTTCTTTTTCTCATTAAAGTAGACAACTACGAGTTCAGGTTTTTCCAGTACGGTGTAAACAGGGATACCTTGGATGTCTAATAGTCGCTTGTTGGGCCTCCGGAGATTAGCTCTGGTTTGATTGGCTTCCAGTGCCATCTGAAAGTCGGTGAGGTAAGAGAACTTCACCATGTTCTTCATGAATCTCTTGACTGACTAGTAAGATGCAGACCACTCTATCTTCTTGTCGGGGGTACGAGCAAGAATATCGTATAGGCTCAGAAGGTCATCCAGCTTTAGACTCTTGAAGTCAGCTTCGGTAAAGAACCATTCCTGGTCATTGGAACTTTTGATAGTAAACTGAGGATACCAGATATTCAGCAGTTTCTTTGACTCTATTTTCAAAACCTTCATAATTGCTTTATCTGACCTGACTAGGTTGATCTTCAAGTCCTTGTTCTTCATGACATGCAAGAATTCAGTTTGATGTAAAGCTGGACACTTCTCTATCCCATACAGTTTTACAAAGTCTATCCTTTGAACGGTCTTCACAAACATATCCTTTCTGGCACTTTCCTGGAATGAAGTCAGAATTCTCACCCTTTACCCTCTCCCAACATAATTTGGTTCATCGTCAATCAGATTCTGATAAAACCTCAGTTCAGCATCTGAGACGGGATCTCTTATCTTGCCATCTATTGATACAAGAATATTTTGTTCAGAAGTACCTGCACCAGGATCAGTTGGTTGTTGTACGTTTTCATCTTCAGAATCTGAATCTTCAATTTGTGCTCTGGTAGTGTCAAATATGTCGTACAATTCATCTTCAATCTGGACCTCATTTCTTTTTCGTTCCTCCTCTGAATATATGTAAATATAATCCATAATCAAGTTGTCTGCCATCCGTTCTTCCTCCGTTCTATTATCACTACTTTGAGGCTTTTCAACCGTAAGTGTGATATCATCTAGAACATCATCATCATCTACCTGGACATTTTCATTCACCTGTCCTTCTGTCTCCTCAGTTACCATCTGATCATACCCTCCAACAGTTTTAGTACCAGTCTGATTAGACGCTTCAACCCCTGCTCTCTTCTCCCTTCATGTTGATCGGGATCATCCTGATCATCATGTCGTCTCTTCCATGAAGTTTGGGCTTAGGCACCGCAAGTCTGCTCTAATACTGTGATTCTGTCGGATAAGGATTTGAAGCCTAACTGCACGGCTTGGGTCATCTCTTGGATTGAGTTTTGGAGATTTTGGAAGTCGGTGCTTGTAGGTAATCGGGTTTGGATTTCAGTTTGTTTACGAAGCAACCCAACAAGTTCTACCTCTTCGTTGGTGTTTTGATCTCCTTGGTTTAATAACTGGGCTAGAAGTTGGGATTTCAACTCGTGGATTGGTAGGGTTTGTGCAGGTTGAGATGGTGGAGGTTGGGATTGTTGTTGAGCATTGGATGGAGGATTCTCAGTAGTTGGAGGATACTCAGCTATACCCTTTCCTTTTATGGCTCTGCTAACTTCTGCTGAAAGCTGGCTGACAACCTGTTGCATTTCTCTTGAGTGGTTCTTGTAGGAATTGTTGATGGGAGCCAATGATGCTCGCAAGAAGTCCAGAGTTATATAATGCGGGGGCGGTCCTAGCATTTCAATTAATTGATCAGCGTTGAAAATGGTAACACCCGGACCATGTAGGTTACCGGTTGACGTAGCAGTTGTAGCAACTGTTTGACATGTGCTCAAAGCTGGCATAGAGTTAGCAATGACAGGACTTCCACCCTGTCCTCGCGAGGCACCAACAAATGGCGGTCTAATTCGAGGCGTTCTTGTTGTAGCACGGAAGCTTCCAACGGATTGAGATACCGACGCTCATTTCCTAGTAAAAGAACTTCCAAAAGGGACTAGACTCGATGTGCATGGAATAAAGGTCGGTGGTCGGGGCAATTGCCTACCTATTTCAATATCAACAAACACCGAATGTGTTGTTGATAGCAGTTGTGCTTGATCATATGTGGAAAATGAAACACCAGTCTGTTGAGAGACTAGTGAGTGGCTTGGTGGGGTTGTGCGATGCGTAGCTAGGTCCACTACGGATTCTTCAATGCGCACCGGCGACGAACGTGCGCTGGCAGTAGATGTGGCAACCAGGCTAGACACAGTGTAAGGAAAGTCATTAGTTAAAACTTTAGTTGACTCTATCCCATTTCTTTTCTTTCCCCCACTCGGCTCACTTTTTCTATCTTTTCTACTTCAACACCCTCATCCCTCCTTGTGTCACCAATATCACCAGAGTTTCCGATGATCCAGGTGGAATCAGCATCGGAACTCTCTATGTAGGGTCTTGGACCAATCTGCCTTGGATTCTTGTGAACGTCCGGGTCATGGTCATAATCAGATGCTGAGTCGGAAGAACCATTGGTATCACCTTTCGGATGAGTAGAAGCTTCATCTTCGGAGCTTGAGGCGGATATAATGATCGGCATCATCTTCGGAATCCCAAGATACATCGTCGTCAAATATTTGTGTGCGGGTGGTTCGGGATGTAGATGCATGACCAATAGTCCTCTCCACACTTGAACCTGCTCATTTGGACCCTCACCACCTAATGGGATTGCACCGTGGGGAGGTCCCTCCGGTTCTGGCTGGACCATCAGTGCATGTTCTAGCCTATATTCTCTAACTATGGGTGACTACTAGTCAGCATAGGCAAGAACGTCTTCAGGGATAACAACGGTGTGAGCAAAATTGATCTCTGCTGGCATCTTGAGAAAGTGCATCCACTGTCTCGGACCTCGTACAACATTGGGTCTTCGGGGAATTTCTGGATTGTAATCCATTATGCTTTGGATCAGGATCTATAGATAGCGTTGGTAGGGAACACAGTTGCGTGCTTTGGAAGGATTGGTCTTGTCTCCAACTAGCTCGAATGAGTTCGTTCCAATGTTTCGGTTAAAGGCAACGGCATGGAACCATCGTAAGGTTCCAATGTTGCACTTGTCCAATCTAGTGTGTTTCAGAGTCATGCACCGGTTGATTATGGAAAATAGGGTGTACCAGTCCCCGGTAGAAACTTTCGTTTGAAATTTAATGAGTGGGTGAGAATGTTACCATCGGCAGGTTGATACCCCAAACCTCGGATATCGGCACATAATTCGGCTTCAGGACTTCGGATATCGGCACATAATTCGGCTTTAGGAATTTGGTCTTCGAAATCTGCTTGATACGAAAAATCCAGGGCGGTCCTTTAACGTTTCAGGATAATTTCGTGTCGAAATTGTCAACTTTGGCAGTAAAATGTTGACCTCTCGGATGAACTGGATGGAACTTCAGGGTGTTCTAGAGCTGTTGTAGTCTTGGTTAATACGGTTCTGAGCGGGTGACCTTGGAGTATTTCCAGTATGATTCGATAGTCAAAATTAACACGTAGATCCAAAGTATGGTTGTTGTCTGATAACTCCTAGTGATCCCTTCTTGGCAAAAGTTCCTCATCTAGATCGCGCACATTCAATGATAGGTGTGAGGATCGGTGAGATGGAATCACAGTGTTCTCGTCCGAGGAATTTCCATCATTTTGTCTCATGGCTGTCATCTGGATGGATAACATCAGTATATTGCCCAAAAATGATTTTGTTGAAAAACTGTCAAAAATAGCCAATAAGGGATCAAGTCTGGGTTTTATCGCACAGGGCATCAAGATGTTATCGCACAAAAGAGTTTATCACATGGAGCTGTGTGCGATAACAAGTTGTCGCACACAGGCATGTGCGATAACATTGAATGTTATAAGGATGCGATAACAATGAACATGAAGAACACAATACCTTGCGATAAGTTTGAACACGATAAATTTTTCTAAGTGTTCAACCCAGTTTTCAAAATTTTCGCCCAAAAGGATTTTTCAACCGTTCCGTTTTGTACCCAAAAGCATAACATCTAAAAAACACACACACATAGATTTACAAGCATTCAACCTTAAATGTAATACCCCGCTTTAAAAACGTGTATTTTAACGTCTCCAAAATGTATCGTATTCTAAATATCAATCAATTATAGTTAAAGAGTTAAAAGCGTCAATTAACCAAAGTTCTAATAAATAAATAAATAAAATTAACTACTAGATATTTTGTCAAAATGAACTTAATATTAAGAGTAAACTACATAGCATCGTCTATGTACACATCCATCCATATTTCTCTTTCTAAAATCTTTCTCCTCTCTCTCTCAAATTTATCTTCTCTCTAAAAATTCTCTCGTTTTGTTCAAGTAATTAAAGATATAATTACATATTAGGAATCCTCTCGTTAAATCCTTCGTGGATGTATAATTTTCTCCTTGTTTTGTAAAGTTTTTGTGTATTCTTGAGATTGAGTTCTAATTGTGTTTAGGTTATATTATGGTTTGAAATTGCAAAGTTATGTTGTTATACATGTCTAGAAATGTTGGGTTTGGCCAAAATTGAAGTAGGACTAAAAAGGGTAAAGTTTAGAATCAAAATGGTGAATAAAAAGGGTAAAGTTTAGAATAAAAAGGGTAAAGTTTAGAATCTAATTGTGTTTAGGTTATATTATGGTTTGAAATTGCAAAGTTATGTTGTTATACATGTCTAGAAATGTTGGGTTTGGCCAAAATTGAAGTAGGACTAAAAAGGGTAAAGTTTAGAATCAAAATGGTGAATAAAAAGGGTAAAGTTTAGAATAAAAAGGGTAAAGTTTTGAAATCTGGGACAGATGTGGTTAGTTGCTCACCAAGTGTTTGGGTAAATGCTTAAAAGAATAAAATTTCGTGATTAAGCTTAAGAGATTAATCATTAAGATCCATTTTGATGTTTAGTATGTTAGCTTATGTTTAGAATGGGTTTTATTGAGTAAAAATGGAAGTTTGGATCATAAAAGTGAATCGGGAAAAGTTTGGAAATCGGACGTTACAGTATATGCAGGTCCGTACTTTGACAGCCCGTAACTCACAACCCGTAAGTCCGATAGAGCTCAAATTTTACAGGTGAAAGGACCTCAATGTGTTTTACAATTCTGATGAAGGGTCTAAAACCCAGTTTTGACTCTAAGTAGCTCAAAATATCGCGTTTTCTGGACTGATCAGAGTATACTCGGGACAGTTTCTATGTTTTTGTAAAATCTATATAAAATCGATGGATGCTCCAAACGGGGTGATTCCAATTCGAGTAGAACCGTAAGAGGTCAGAGAACAGATTTCATTTAGATCTTATAAGCAGGTTTGGTCTCTAAGTATGAGAAAAATGGTCGAAAAGAAGGGGTTTAGGAGCTGTCAAAATGCAATTCCGCAATATGTGTTGAGTTTAGTTCGAATTGTGTATCGGGTTGTTTGTTTTGAAGTTTAAGTTGCTTAGACACCATTAGAACCAAAATTCAGTATTAGAATGATTATGATGTGAGTTTTATGTTGTTCAAATGATAATACTTTATAGTTTAAAATAGGTACTCGAACTCGTACAACTACGTCGTGAATCTCGTTTGATCGTGCGTTACATCTCAATTTCGTTTAAGGTATGGATTTCATTTCCTTTGATTCGTGGGCAACTATTTGATGTAGTTGACTCTTCCTAAAGGTGGTTCAGCGCCTTACAATTGATCACGTGAACGTGGTCAATAAGATGAATATATATATATATATATATGAATTATGAAAGTTTTATCGTAAAACATTGAAGTTGATTTATTGAATCATTTGTTTGAATCTTTTGACGTTTCATTAAAACGTGTCTTATTTGAAAGTGATTATGAACTTGTGAACTATATTGAACTTGATTTATGAACGCTATCCGGGTAAGTGGCATTTGTGAATTTCGATGATTTTAGAACAACCCAATTAATGGGCACATTAGTTGGGATACCTTCTATGGCGGCTTTGTATGGCGTCCTGCAGGTGAACTCGGTCCACTAGAGTCAAGTCGATAGTGGCTTCCGTGAACCCGACTCTGTGGACTAGGCCGACTTTGTTGGCTCCAGGGCGGATGGATCGATCCTAGAACTTTTACCCAGAACATGTGACAGTGGTTAAATTCAAGGGGGAATCGGGTGTGTGTGCCCGCACGCCGGCCCAATAGTTCGTGTGGTTTGGCCACCCCACGAACACTTGAACAGGAATTGACGAAATTGATTTATATGACGTTTTGAAGTTAAAGTGTGAACCTTTATTGAGATTCTTGCTTTCGAATATTACTGGTCATCTCTTTTGAATTAAATGAATTATCGTCTTGAGTTTTATAAAGCGTTCTCCAATTGGATTTTAAGTCTTCCGCTTTATTGTTGATGTCTTTATTATCATTCCAAATTTATATTATAATCCATTCACTGAGCCCATGCTCAGTCGTGTTTCTTGTTTTCTGACACGGCAGGTTCCAAGTGACATTGATGGGGACGGGACTTGAGATCGAGCGTGAATTTTTGGAGTTTTTAGACTCGTATTAATATATAAGTGTTATAAGTTTATAATCCTTTTGAGATGTAATATTTTGGGATGTAAATCATACTTTAAAAGTTGTAATCCGTTTTAGAATTTATTAGTAGCTCTGTATTAGTTGTGTAATTATGTTAGGTCCCGTAAGTGACATCATCCGTTTCGGACAACGTGGATGGGGGATGTTACATTAAACCCTAAAAACATTACAGAATCATGATGAAACATGGACAAATGAGATCGAAAAGTATAAGGAACTGACCTCGAAAGTAATCTGAATACAGTGGAATCGATTTGGATGCTTGAAACTTCGAAAAACTCAGATTTGCAACAAGAGGCTTGAGAGGGTTTTGAGAGCAAAGAAAAAGACAAATGTTTGAAAAACCGCTCTATATATAGGAACCTGAGGATTATGACACGTGGCACTCAAGGATTGGTCCAACGGTTGACGTGCCATCGTGTCATGTTATCGTACGAAAGAGTGTACGAGAACCTTCAATGTTATCACATACAACAACGTGCGATAACATGGACAGATGTTTAATCGCACACGAAAGGTGCGATAAACATTGTTCATAGGGTTTTATCGCACACCAAAAGTGCGATAAAAAGGGTTTATCGCATGAAGCATCGTGCGATAAAAATGGTGGATGCTTTATCGCATAAAGGCACGTGCGATGAAACATGTTATCGTGCACAACTACGTGCGATAACATCAACACTTAGACATTTTTCAAAATATTTTCAATAATTTCCAAAAATTTATCACATTGAAAGATGTCCAACTTTCAATTGATTAAGCTCTGATGTTTTTAAAACAATGTTTTTCACTCCCCCTTAAATGATGCACAGATTTGTAAAATAATTTTCCATCATTTAAGAGTGTGTGTAAAAAACAAATTAGAAAACTTAACTTGTTGTCTTCAAGTATATATCCCATGTCATCTATACTCACAAACCGTGTCAGTTATACACACTCCCTCTAGACTTATGCATATAAAGTGTAACACACTCCCCCTGAGACCATGAACACACACCTTATGCCGAAACAAATATCATATTTAATCACCAATAAAACATTAAAAGAAAAGAAATAACAAGTTGAATAAACGCTTGAAAACAACAGAATCATGAAAATTTAAAATAACATATATTGAGAATAGAATATGATGAAAATTTAAGTGTATCAATCTAGATAAGATATGTAGATTGAGATACAAATAAATCGTTAAATCGTTTTTCATCGAAAGCTTGGATACTAAGACGTTTCCATTCATGTTCAACATGCAAAGCTTGGATACTAAGAAGTTAAACTGTTTTTCCTCGAAAGCTTTTGTGGATAAATCGGAAATTTGATATTCAGTTGTAACAAAGTATAGTTCAAGTGTACCTTTCTCAACATGATCTTTAATAAAATGATACCTGATGTCGATGTGTTTTGTCTTGGTGTATTGGACTGGATTAGCAGATATGGCAATGGCGCTTTTGTTGTCATAATAGATTGGGATTTTCTCATATTTGAAACCATAGTCCATAAGCTGGGTTTTCATCTACAGGACTTGGGAGCAACAACTGGTCGCTGCTACATATTCAACCTCCGTCGTTGATGTCGATACACAATTCTGCTTCTTAGACGCCCAGCTCACGAGCTTGTCTCCTAAAAACTGTACATGACCGGATGTGCTCTTCATGTCCAGCATGCTTGTCCAGCATGCTTCCTCCATGATCAACGTCTGAATACACAGTGAGTTCGTAGCCTGTCCCCCTGGGATACCACAGACCAAGATACGGTGTGCCTTTCAAATATCGAAAGAGGCATTTGATGGCTCCAAGGTGTGATTCTTTTGGATTAGCCTAAAATCTCGCAAAAAGACATGTTGCAAACATAATATCCGGATGACTCGCAGTTAAATACATTAATAACCGATCATTCCTCTATACGTCTTAAAATCAACGTCCTTACCGTTAGGATCCGGATCGATATTAGATCCTGGTGCCATTTGAGTACCAATCGTCGTACAGTTCTCCATCTTAAATTTCTTTAAGATATCAAACACATACTTAGACTGATTTACGAAGATTCCGGTTGAGAATTTCTTAACTTGTAGTCCAAGAAAGAAGTTAATCTCCCCCATCATACTCATCTGGAATCTGGTCACCATTATGTTAGAAAACCAGGTACATAACGAAGGATTAGTCGAACCAAAAGTTATATCGTCAACATAAATTTGAACGAGAAGAATTTCACCTTCCTCGTGTTTGGTAAAGAGAGTCGTGTTGATTTTAACTTTTTAAAAGACATATTTTAGTAGAAAGGTGGATTGAACCTCATACCAGGCACGCGGGGCTTGCTTCAGTCCATACAAATCTTTGTCAAGGATGTACACATGATCTGATTTATCTTTGTCTACAAAGCCTTCAGGTTGAGACACGTACACTTCTTCTTACAGTTCGCCGTTCAAGAATGCAGTCTTCACGTCCATTTGGTAGATAGTGAAGTTCTTGTAGGCCGCAATGCTAAGAACATCCGAATTGCTTCTAAGCGAGCAACCGGAGCGTACGTCTCATCATAGTCTATACCCTCTTGTTGTCGGTAACCTTTTGCTACTAGCCGAGATTTGTTCCTCATGACTATACTGTCTTCATCTTTCTTATTCTTAAGAACCCAGTTGGTATCGATGACTGTTTTTCCTTTGAGTTAAGGTACTAGTCTCCACACTTTCAGAGCTTTAAACTGATTCAGCTCATCCTGTATAGCAATTATCCAATCCGGATCCTCTAAGGCTTGTTAAACTGTGGTTGGCTCAACTTGACTTAGAAAAAGCACGATCAGAACTTCATTAGCAGTTGCTAATCTGGTCTTTACAGGTTCAGACACCTCACCAATCACCTGATGTAAAGGGTGACTGCGTGTCCAATTCTTTGAATGTGGATGTGGGGAAATTATGTGTTGATTGGGGTCTACTAATGTAGGATCTTTATCAAAGTTCAATTCAATCGTCAACGTCGGATCCGGTTGTGAGGCTGGTTGGTTGTCAGAAATGACAATTGGCACTGCCTCGGGAACTGCTTCAGTATGTACCTCAGTTATGTTGGAAGTACTCTCGTTATTGACTTTTGAAATAGCAATTGATGAAGAAACATCATTAGTAGATTCTGGTTGTGTTGCTTGTGTAGTTGTCATGATTTGATTGTTTGGGGAAGACTCAAGAGTCATTGCTTTAGCATTAGATGATGTCGGTTCTGTTGAAGGACCTGACATTGTAGCTTGTGTTGGATTCTGAGCAACTTGGTTCATGTCAGAAACATTTAAAGATGAGTTATAGCTACCAAAGAACTCATCATAAAAATTCTCAAATAATTGATCAAGTTCATTAAGGTTAGATTTAGAAGTGGAAGCTTGATCTTTGTTTGACTTTGTAGACGTTGGACGGATTTGTCCAGACGCTAGAACTCCAGTTATTTTGGGTTCTGTACTGCTTTGAACAGAAGCCATTTCTTTTGTCTCGTCAAATTTGACATTTATGCATTCAACCACAGTTCTTGAAGACTTGAAGTAGACTTTGTATGCCTTTGAGATGGAAGAATATCCGATGAATACGCCCTCGTTTGCCTTAGGAATGAATTTGTTCAAGTTGTCCTTATCATTCAAAATAACGCACCTGCACCCAAAAGCACGAAAATAATTAACGTTTGGTTTCCTATTGTTTATAATCTCATATGGTGTTTTGCCAAACCGTCGGTGTATGATAGAACGATTTTGTGTGTAGCATGTCGTTGACACCGCTTCAGCCCATAGAAACAAAGGAAGATCAGTATAAGACAACATCGTTCTTGCAGCTTCAACTAGAGTACGGTTTCGTCTTTCAACTACCCCGTTCTGTTATGGTGTTCTTGCCGCAGAGTATTGACGTGACACTCCCAATGATTTAAGAAAATTATCAAGAGTCTTGTTCTTGAATTTTGTCCGTTGTATGGTCGGATTGTCTGAACTAACTGTTGAAGATTAACTTGAAGCATCTTGATTAAGAAAATGATCAACTCGTGTATTTCATCTTTGGAGCGTAGAAACTTTACCCATGTATACCTCGAGTAATCGTTAACGATTACTAACACATACCGCTTGGCACTAATACTCTGAGTCTTCATTGACCCACAAAGATCCATATGCAGAATTTCCAAAATTTTGTTTGTGTTTGGTTCAGGTTTCGACGGGTGAGGAACTCTCTTCATCTTACCCTTCTCATAGGCCGTGCGGAAATTGTCTCTTTCAAACTTCAGAACAGGCAGACCTTTGACTAAATCACCAATCATTAGCTTTTGAATGTATCGAAAATTAAGGTGAGATAATCGTCTATGCGACAACCAACTCTTTTCTATAGATGCTTTGGATAACAGACAAACGTTGTTCTTGGGTTTGATTCTTGACAGATCAATTGAGTAAAGATTTGACTTTCTCGTGCCCACTAGAAGTTCATCTCCTCCTTCAGTCCGAACCGAACACCGTGTCTTGTTGAAGTTGACTTCTAGATCTTTGTCACAGAATTGATACTAAATAAGTTGTGTCCCAAACCCTCAACATAATTAACTTTTGTTATCCTGATGTTGTCTTTAACAATATCTCCATAACCAAGAATCGGTGAATATTGATTATATTGTTTGTCAAAAAAAGAAACCTGCACCTGCTATTTTTTTTACCCAAGGCCTATTTATTTTTTATCCTGAAATGATGAATTGAGCTCGTATAGGAATTTGTATGTATCCAAGATTGCTATAGCTACAATCTAGAAAGGTCAACCCTTAGCTCATTGATCTCCCTTCGGTCGTCAATGTAGGGTTGTTATCAGGCATTACCGAACTTGACTCTACCACCATGTTTTTCCACATAATTAGTGAGAAGATATTTTCTTCCAGTCATGTGTTTTGAGCAGCCCGAATCTAAGTACCACACATGACTGGTCTGCAAAAAGGAAATCAAGTGGTTTTAGGTACCCATTTGTAAATGGGTCCTTTTGGGTTAGGAGTCGGAACACGTTTGGATTTTGCATTATTGTTTCTAAAACCTCTTTTATGATATCCATTTGAATAAAATCTTTTTGGACCATGAATATCATAACCAAACCAATGAGAATAATCAGACCTGCAGATAAAATCATCCACACCACAATATGAACAACAAATTTGGTCATGTGCTAAATTGATCAATTGCTGCATTGCATAAACCTTGTATGGAATAACAAGTTTTTGTTTAGTGCAAACATCTTGATTTATTACAGCATAATCAAAATTGTTTTTCATGGAATTAAAAGCAACGTGGGATGATTTTGTCTAGGCCACATTCTGTGTGGACTCCTTTATTCTCCATTCAAGTCTCGAGTTGTTTCTCAAATAACGATCTGAAATACCAGAAAGATAAGAGTTATAAGCTTTAGAATTTTTATCTTTGAAAGAGTTGTTTTTCTTTTTGTTTCTTTTTGCTTTTCTTCTCTTTTTCTATAACGACCTTTTAGATTTAGATTTTGAATAATAATCGTTAGAAGAAGATTTTTCAACAGACTTTGAAGACTCAACTTTGAAGAAACTCTTCTTAGGTTCATCTTCTTTGATTATGAAATCAGAATGATCTGGAAGTTTTGTATTGAAATCAAATTGAACAGGTGACTCATGCACTCCTTTACCTTTTTCCTCACAAGGAATCCCAATATCATGATTAGACTGACTATCAATGGATGAATGAAAAATTCCATAAGACTTAGGATAAAGAAAATCATTTTGTTCTTTAAGAATAGCTTTATCTTATTTTGTAGGAAAATTCTTTTCAGGCGGAGCATTAAACGTATGATTTTCCAAGTCCCAAGATTCAAAATCTTCTTGGTCATCATTTGTCATGCCCCTAAACATGGAATTCCCCATAAAAGCCTTGCATGAGGAAGCATCTGAGTCTGAAGAAGGTTTTTCTTTAAAAAATTTCTCTTCAGATATTTTCTCATGTTTTTCGTTCATTTCTTTTAAGATGTTTGAAATTACTGTAAACAACACTCCCTTTTCAATCTCAAAAGCAAGTTTGTCATCATTTTTGATGTCTTTAATTTGACTTTCGAGTTCTACTAGCTTCTGTTCGAGTACCAGAGGAGGATAATAAGTTTTTCCTTCAAAAGCTGGTTTTGTTTCATTCTCCTTTGGTTTCTCTATATCATAGCTCTGGAAATAGTCATTAGACAAAGTTTGTTTCCAGTTCAAAACTAATGTCTTCCTATTTTCTTTCCCGTTGGCAAAAGGTAGTTGCATTTTCACAGTGGTTTTTCTTTTAACATCTTCCTGAGCTTCATAGTCATCATCATCCATTTTAAGCCAATTAATCTTATATTTAGAAATTCTTTGTGCAAGATCAAACAATTTAAAAGCATATAAAGTCGGAGCTTTAGAAAAGGCATTCTTCAAATAATGAGGATTGCCATATCCCAAACCCCATTTGTCATCATAGTATCTAAAGTTTTTCGGCTTGTTAAGATGAATCGTCTGTTTAGTTTGACCCATCTTGTATAAATTTTCTTCCAAACCACTTGCTTTCTCAGTAAGTTCAAGATTTCTATCTTTGTAAGCATTTAAAAGTTTCTCAACCTCAATTTTCATAGCTTCTGAACTTTTTAATCTTTCAGATAATTCAGTCATTCGTTTTCTAAAATAAGCCTGAATTTCTTCAAATTCACTTTTACTCTTTTTCAAACCATCACTTAATTCGTTGTGCGCTTTTATTCCTTTCTTTTGAGAGTCTATGGTGTGACGAGCTTTATTCAGTTTAGCATTTAGATCATCTAACTTAAGTTTCATGAGTTCTTCTTGTTAAAGGAAATGATTCATAGTAAAGGAATCTACCTAAAGTGTCTCCGGATTTGTTTCAACTTCAGCTTCCTCACCATCCTTGCTCATCAAACACATCTTGGCAGGGCAGCAGTTTCTTCCCCTTCCTCATCATCTGTTTCATCTAACCAGTATTCCTCCTCCGCCATCAGTGCTTTCCCAGATTCCTTCTGCTTGGCTAGCAACATTTTAGTCTTGTAGTACTCCGAGTCCTGCACCTTTGGTTTCAAACATTCTTTGGCGAAATGACCGGCTTTCCCACAATTATAACA
>JAWVWS010000382.1:0-50000 GCA_033807775.1 Saussurea involucrata | reverse complement strand
GATCTTTGACCGTTGTCACTTCACCCTTAAGAGTACCAACCTCTGTCTTCAATGATGTGACTTTATTGGACAGAGTGGTAAAGTTTGTTGCGAGGGTGGTGTTATTGAGGTTGAGATCGTTGACGATTCTGGAATTATCAGCGAGGGTGGTAGCAAAAGTTGCAATACTACCATCCACCTTCTCCATATCAGCTTTGGAGGCTTTCTTCTCCACCTCTGTTGTCAGCGTTTTAAGGTTTTCTCCAGCGTCTGTAACCGCTGAAGAGTTTGTAGAGAGAGTAGAGGTGAGTGATTCCACCTTTGTTTCCATGTCTTTCAAGGAGTTCTTGATATCTCCCAAATTAAGACTTGAAACAGTTATTAACTTATGAACAGAGGAAAGCTCAGAAGTTTGGGGTTGTGAGAGATTAGTGTTTGGGATATTGTGTATACCTGCAAGAGGGTTGGCGAAGTTTTCCAAAACCTCGAAAACCTATAAAAGTTTCATAGTCGTCTTCAATATTTCCTTGACAACTGGAAGTACCTGCAGGTCCTTTGGATTGTCCTATCATCCTCTGAAGATGTTCAGTAGTAGCGTCGTTGAGGATGATGTTTGTTGAAGAGAATAGGGGAATAGATTGAGTGACCAATGGAGAGGAGAGAGGAATGGAGGATGAGAATAATGGTTGGGTGCGAGGTTCAGCGTTGAATCCGCTGTGTCTTTGGAAGAGGCAACCTGAGCTCTTCTGGCAGAGTACCAGAACTGAGATAGAATTAATTTATGGGCACGGGGTGTAATGGTTAGGGCTATAGATAGGCAACAGGTTTTGAGGTAATTCACAGCATCATTTAAATGTGTGACTTGTTTTCGAGGAGGAAACTCGAAAAGCACATAGAGGTTGTTTGTTTTCAAGAAATCAACCTTCTCAAGTGTAAACTTAACCTGAGGAGCCTTGGGAATAACCACGTTCTCAGCAGTAGGAGCAGCAGTAGAAGATGCCATAACTGTTTATCAGTTCAACCAAAGATTAACAAAAAAAAACATCTTAATGTGGAAAGATTTTCCAAAAAGATATTTCGTATTTTGTCCATTTCATTCAGACCAAAAATGTCTTAATGAAGATTAGGGTTTTCCTGTTGTGAAAATGAAATGTACACCCAGTAAAATGCCTTATTTTCCAGTTTCCTCAAAAATAAGGATTCTGGAAAAACGTATGAAGAACAAGTTTAAGATTTTGCTTTAAACTTGAAGAACAACCATGAAATGGTTGTGTTCATAAAACCATGAAAGAAATGATTTCATTTTTAAAAAGTTCTTTTGTTTGATCTTGTAGAACAAAGAGAAGATCAAAAACAAGTAATGCAGGTAAATAATAAGAATATTTCCTTACAATCGATGAAGAAGATGAACAGTTTTCTAGGAAAAACTCGAGTTCAATAAGCAACAGTAAATCCTTTTCTTGAAGAAGAAGTTATTGTTCGCTTAAAGAAAAAATATAACCTCGAATGAGTTTATATAGTGGGATTGGAGAGAGAGAAAAACTAGAGCGGGAAAGTTTTTCATCATGACACGAACACGTGTTTGCATTTGATTGGCTGGTAAACGAAACGTGCAAACATGTGTCAGAAAAAGAGATGTGCCAGGGGTTATCCGTTTGACTTACGTCACAAACGTCCTTTCATATTTTAGGATGTCTCTGAGGTTTTGAAAGCTCAGAGACACTTTTGAAAACACGAAGCACTGAATAGAAATATCAGTGTTGGTTTTAGAAATTTCAAAGTATCACTGAAAGGAAGAGATATTCAACGATGCAATTTAATTTGAAATCTTGAATTTTCATGCGATTGTCAGAGAGAAAAGAAAACGTACCTTAACATCAGCGAATCAAGTTTGTTCAGAGAGAAAATGATAGAATGGGTTATATAAGTTGGTTTTATCCTGTCGCTGATCAAATATGAACCTCAGAAGATTTTACTCTTCAAAGTTCAGCATTCCAAGCTCGCTGATGAGAAAGTTAAATCTTGTCTCATCTAGAGGCTTAGTGAACAGATCGGCTAACTGATAATCAGTTGGGATAAAGTGAAGTTCTATATCACCATTCATCACATGATCTCTGATAAAATGATACCTGATTTCGATGTGTTTGGTCTTTGAATGTAGCACTGGATTGTTGGCTATAGCGATGGCACTTGTGCTGTCGCAATAGATTGGAATTTTCGAGAGCTAAAGATCATAGTCTAGTAGTTGATTTCTCATCTACAAGACCTGAGAACAACAGCTTCCAGCGGCTACATATTCAGCTTCAGCTGTGGAGGTGGACACTGAGTTTTGCTTTTTACTTGTCCAACTCACTAGCTTTCCACCAAGGAGCTGACAACCTCTTGTGGTGCTTTTCCTATCCAGTTTGCAACCTGCAAAATCACAATTTGAATAGGCGATTAGATCAAATCCTGAATCTTTGGGATACCAAAGACCTAGATTTGGAGTACCCTTGAGGTAACGAAAGATTCGCTTTACAGCGACCATATGAGATTCCTTGTGTTCAGCTTGATATCGTGCACACAAACAGGTTGCGTACATAATATCAGGTCGGCTAGCTGTAACATACAAAAGAGAGCCGATCATCCCACGGTACATCGTGACATTAACAGGAATACCAGTTGTATCCTTGTTTAGTGTCAGCGGCGGTGCGATAGGGGTTTTCATAGCTGAACTCTGATTTAAATCGAATTTCTTCAGCATATCTTTAACATATTTTCCCTGATTAATGAAAGTTCCTTTTTCATTTTGTTTTATCTAAAGACCAAGAAAATATGTTAGTTCACCCATCATGCTCATTTTATATTCATCATTTATCCTTTTAGAGAAACGAGTACACAATTCAGGGTTAGTGGAGCCAAATATAATATCATCAACACATATTTGAACAAGAATGATATAACCTTTTACTTTCCTGAAAAATAGAGTTTCATCAATTTTACCACGCTCAAAATGTTCAATCAGGAGATAAGAGGATAGAGTGTCATACTGATAACGCCACTTTTTGGCGTTATTTTCGGTTCTGAAACCAATGAGATTGGCTTGTATTTAAGCAAAGAGGCGAGATTTTATGGTTTATCTAGTGAGATGTGAAGGCTATCTAAAAGATGGTAATCATCGATAAAAGAAGCCGAAAAGAGCCTAAAAAGAGTCCAAAACGAAGCCCAATGGAAGCCTAAGATCCAAGCCCAAGACCCGCGCCCGAACCAGAACCAGAAACCGACCCAGATACCATCAGAAAAGTGCGCGACCTATCCCGCGAATGCATAAAAATGAAATAGTGACTTCCGCGACCTATCCCACGACTTGCAAGTAGTGGGACAAGTCGCGGAAGTCTCTGTTTCGTTTTTATGCATTGTATTTTCCGGATTTTAGGTCATTCTCGACAGACGACGAACATCAGCAGCTGAGGGGCGATTTTAGGAGACTTTTCACGTCTTTTAGAGCCACGATAGAGGATCAATCGAGGAGGAAGTCACGACGCGAAGCGAATTAGAGCCGAGAGAAGGGAGTACATCATCACATTCACCACGATCACGTTTGCTATGTTTACATTGATTATTTATTTCCTTTCTCTTGTGTTTGAATCCACCACCAACATGAACTAATTTCTAGATGTTGGGGGTTTGAATGAATTCGATTTAAGCGTACAAACATGTGATTAGTGACTTTTATCAGTTTTTCCTGTTTAAATGAAGCATGTGATTTAGTTTTTAATGCTTTTGTGAATTTGGCCAATTTACAATTGATTTGTTGTGAACAATTAAGTTCGAGAGAATTGATTGTTAATATAGAACTAGAAATTGCATGCCTAAGGTGAGAAAGGGGATAGAGATATACCGAGTAAGCCTTAGTCCCGTTAAATCTTGAGCTTAATGTATTTTGAATTCCATAGGCGAGATCGAGAGATAAAACTTGTGTTTTTCAAGATAAAACCCGTAGTTGCTCGAAAGAGAACAACGGTGATTTTTACAAGATTGGGTATTCATTATACAGAATAAATGGTAACTGTTTTGAGTCAAGTGTTTGTATAGGATCTCCAACCCTCAACTGTTTTCTCTATCTGAAGTTTCTTAAGTTGTCTATTGTTTTGTGTTTGATTCGTTTTACTTCCAATTAATTAGTTAATACCACCAATTCAAATTGCGATCGTTTAGTTAATAGTTTTTTTATAGTAATTGTGATACTTAGTTCCTAGTTCCCTGTGTTCGATACTCATATTTTCTAGTACTATTACTTGACTTCGACCCGTACACTTGCGGTTAGATTTAGGGGGTGCATACCCGCCTATCACATACCATGCACGAAGAGCTTGCTTTAAGCCATAAAGTGCCTTATCCAGTTTATAGACATAACCTTGATGCTTAGGATATGAGAATCCTGGAGGTTGCTCTACATAGACTTCTTCATTCAGCTTTCCATTTAGAAATGCTAACTTAACATCCATTTGATACACTTTGAAGTCTTTGTGTACAACGTAGGATAAGAATACACGAATAGATTCAAGTCTTGCTATAGGAGCAAAAGTTTCGTCGTAATCTATACCTTCCTCTTGTCTGTATCCCTGAGCAACAAGTAGAGCCTTGTTGCGGGTTACAGTTCCATGTTCGTCCAACTTGTTTCGATAGACCCATTTAGTGACTATCATTGATTTGTCAGTTGGTCTTCGAGCAAGTTTCCAAACTTTGTTTCTTTCGAATTCTGTCAGCTCTTCTTGCATAGCACTGACCCAGTTTGGATCTTTGAGGGCATAATCTATTTTCTTTGGTTCAATAAGAGAAATAAAGTTAACAAATAAACAAATATTACCTGCACTTTGTCGAGTCTGAACACCAGCGTTTGGATCACCAAGAATTTGATCAATGGGGTGATTAGCAGTCCATCGCTGAGCCGGAGCATGAGATGCTGACTCAACCTGAGTTGGAGGAGCTGAAGATGAGGCTTCAACAACTTCTGGTATTTCAGCCAAGAGAGGAGTAGGTGAAGATGTCATTATATTCACTGATTGTTGAGAAGTAGATGGTATGTCTGAGATAGTAGGTTCAGAAGAAGGCATAGTGTTTATTGGAACAACTGAGACCCATGATGTTTCAGCTTCACTATTCTGCATATCAGGAATGATGGTAGGACCATCATCTTTAGTAGGATGAGCATGAGTTTGAGGAGTGGGAATGTCTTCTGAATCACCAAGATGTGAAAACATCCATTGATTCAATTCTTCAGTATCAGCAGAAGGCCTAGAGTTCGATGAACGGGATTCGTCAAACGTGACGTGAATAGTTTCTTCAATAGTTTGTCTTCTACGATTGAAGATTTTGAAGGCTTTGGAGACTGAGGAGTATCCAAGAAAGATTCCATCATCAGCCTTAGGATCAAATTTTCCAAGGGCATCGTTGTTGTTCAGTATGAAACACTGACATCCAAAGATGTGACGAAATATAATTGAAGGCTTTCTCCCTTGGAAAAGTTCATAGGCTGTCTTATTGAATCTTTTAACTATCAGCGACCTGTTTTGAGTAAAACAAGCAGTGTTGACAGCTTCTGCCCAAAATTGAGTAGGTAGATGAGAATCGTTGAGCATTGAACGTGCATCTTCAATAATTGTTCTATTTCTTCTTTCAACGACTCCGTTTTGTTGTGGTGTTCTCACTGATGAAAAGTTGTGAGAAATACCCTTACTCTCAAAGAAGGAATCAAGAGAACTGTTTTTGAATTCAGTCCTATGATCACTCCTTATTGAGCGAATGGTCAGGTTGTTCACGGTTTCCATCTTCCTGACAAAGATGATGAGTTCTTCAGGGGTATCACTCTTAGAACGGTGAAACATTACCCATGTATAGCGAGAGAATTCATCAACTATGACCAGTGTATATTTCTTTCCAGCATTGGATTGTTTGTTAACAGGGCCAAACAAATCCATATGGAGAAGTTGTAGAGGAGATGACACTGAGGAAACTTGCTTAGACTTAAATCTTGCTTTGGTCTACTCCCTTTCTCACATGCTGAACATAAGGACTCTTTGGCGTATGAGTGTTGAGGTAGACCAGTGACTAACTCTGTAGAAGAAAGAGTATTCAGTGTCTTGAAGTTGAGATGAGAGAGCCTCTTATGCCATAGCCAGTTGACATCAGATGAGGCTTTTGAGAAGAAGCAGGAGTTCTCAGTGGTTGTTGAGTCCATGTTTATTACATAAACATTTTTCAAACGATAACCGCTGAGAGGTATCTTCTCTTTTTTGTCAGTGACAAAGCAGGATTCCTTAGTAAAGATTACTTTGTTATCCATGTCGCAAAGTTGACTGATGCTTAGAAGATTATGCTTCAGCCCTTCAACATATGCGACTCTTCTGAAGGTTGTTGTACCATTTGAGAGTACACCAAACCCTCGGGTATGTCCTTTTCCATTTCCACCGAACATCACAGAGGGACCCTTTTCTTCCTTGTATTTAGAGAGAAGGCTTTTCTTTCCAGTCATGTGTCTAGAGCATCCACTATCGATATACCAGATACACATCTTAACCTGAGTAACAGAGGTTGAAGTAGAGGGAGTGTCATACTTTTCTTCCTCATCTTCGATTTTCGCCATGAGACAAAGATTGGCTTCATCATCATCTTCAGAATCAGATGATTCTTCTTCGTCAGAAGCAGCCCAACCATAGTCAGCATCAGGCCTTTGCCTTTCTTCTTAAAGGTTTTCAGCTTTGCATACCTTTCTTTCAACTTTTTGTATTTTTCATCTCTATTCCTGGGAATAAAGTTTTTCTTGGGAAAAGCTGAGGATTTAGAGACTTTTTTGGACCTGCACTCGCTAGCAAAATGTCCTATCTTTTCACAGTTATAGCAAGTAGCATTAGCCTTATCAATAGGGGTTGATGATCTTGGCTTGTCGGTAATAGCAAGAGGTTTGTTCTTTTTGAAATTACTCTTTCTAGCATATCTCCTGAACTTATTACCCAGGAATGCCAGAGCTTCATCATTATCTGAGGCGTCAGATTCTGATGACCGTTCAGAGTTAGTTTCCAACTCAGTGATAATGATAGAGGATCGCTGAGTAGAAGGTGACTCTGAGATTAAAGCAACATGGGTGCTGTTGGAATCTTTTACAAGATTCTTCTTAAGATGACTCGATTGCTCATGATTCACCATCGTGCCATATAAGGTAGAAAGAGTCATAGATTTTAGATCCTTTGACAACTTGAGACACATTGAATAGATGTCTCAACTTTCAGGTAAACATTCTAAGAACTTTGTCAGTACTTCAAAGTTAGAATATTCCTTACCAACAGTTTTAAGATCTATTATTAAGCAGTTAAAACGTTGATGTACTTCAGAGAGAGATTCATTCTTACCACAAAAGAAGCTTTCATACTGTCTTACCAGGTTGATATTTTGAGAGCCATGGACTTCAGAAGTACCTTCATACTCAACACGTATTGTGTCCCACATAGCTTTTGAGGTTTTCAGGTTCATGACAGAATGGTAGACTTCGTCAGGAAGAGCCATGGAGAGTATGGATCTGGCTTTGGTGTCGATAGACACTTTCTTCTTATCTTCATCAGTCCACATACGAATTTCCTTGGGAATCAGCCTTTCTGGAATAACAGGTCTATTATCAGCGGCTGGAACTGCAGGGTCAATTCTAACAGGGATATATGGGCCGTTTTCAAGATAGTAAGGCATAGTAGGGTCTACACCTTCTAAGAAGAGAATCATCCTATTTTTTCATAGATTAAAGTTATCTATGAAGAATCTAGGGGGTTTTGCAAGAGAACCATTGTCAATGTAGTTAGTGTTTGTGTTGGTAGCCATTTTCAGAAATAGCAAGGAAGAGAAGTCTTAGTATAGATAAGATCTTGTTTATGAGATTAAACAAGTTTGTTGGTCCCGAAGGGTTATACAAGTTTGTAGAAGGGGGGGGGGTTGAATACAAACAATTTACAACTTGTTGCGGAACAAGAGTAAGGATAAACCTAATCTAAACAAGTTAAGAACACTAAGTATCTTGCACTAGAAATAGAGAGAAAGGAGATAAGGAAATTACGAATAAGATCCTAACACACAGTAGTAAGGAAGAAGAAGATGGCCGAGACACTTCACTTCTGAAGTAGGGTTCTTCTTATATACTGCATGGATTTAATGCATGGCAGTATGGATTTATGAGAGAGCCTCTTATGCCATAGCCAGTTGATATCAGATGAGGCTTTTGAGAAGAAGCAGGAGTTCTCGGTGGTTGTTGAGTCCATGTTTATTACATAAACATTTTTCAAACGATAACCGCTGAGAGGTATCTTCTCCTTTTTGTCAGTGACAAAGCAGGATTCCTTAGTAAAGATTACTTTGTTATCCATGTCGCAAAGTTGACTGATGCTTAGAAGATTATGCTTCAGCCCTTCAACATATGCGACTCTTTTGAAGGTTGTTGTACCATTTGAGAGTACACCAAACCCTCGGGTATGTCCTTTTCCATTTCCACCGAACATCACAGAGGGACCCTTTTCTTCCTTGTATTTAGAGAGCAGGCTTTTCTTTCCAGTCATGTGTCTAGAGCATCCACTATCGATATACCAGATACACATCTTAACCTGAGTAACAGAGGTTGAAGTAGAGGGAGTGTCATACTTTTCTTCCTCATCTTCGATTTTCGCCATGAGACAAAGATTGGCTTCATCATCATCTTCAGAATCAGATGATTCTTCTTCGTCAGAAGCAGCCCAACCATAGTCAGCATCAGGCCTTTGCCTTTCTTCTTAAAGGTTTTCAGCTTTGCATACCTTTCTTTCAACTTTTTGTATTTTTCATCTCTATTCCTGGGAATAAAGTTTTTCTTGGGAAAAGCTGAGGATTTAGAGACTTTCTTGGACCTGCACTCGCTAGCAAAATGTCCAATCTTTTCACAGTTATAGCAAGTAGCATTAGCCTTATCAATAGGGGTTGATGATCTTGGCTTGTCGGTAATAGCAAGAGGTTTGTTCTTTTTGAAATTACTCTTTCTAGCATATCTCCTGAACTTATTAGCCAGGAATGCAGAGCTTCATCATTATCTGAGGCGTCAGATTCTGATGACCGTTCAGAGTTAGTTTCCAACTCAGTGATAGTGATAGAGGATCGCTGAGTAGAAGGTGACTCTGAGATTAAAGCAACATGGGTGCTTTTGGAATCTTTTACAAGATTCTTCTTAAGATGACTCGATTGCTCATGATTCAACATCGTGCCATATAAGGTAGAAAGAGTCATAGATTTTAGATCCTTTGACAACTTGAGACACATTGAATAGATGTCCCAACTTTCAGGTAAACATTCTAAGAACTTTGTCAGTACTTCAAAGTTAGAATATTTTCCTTACCAACAGTTTTAAGATCTATTATTAAGTAGTTAAAACGTTGATGTACTTCAGAGAGAGATTCATTCTTACCACAAAAGAAGCTTTCATACTGTCTTACCAGGTTGATATTTCGAGAGTCATGGACTTCAGAAGTACCTTCATACTCAACACATATTGTGTCCCACGTAGCTTTTGAGGTTTTCAGGTTCATGACAGAATGGTAGACTTCGTCCGGAAGAGCCATGGAGAGTATGGATCTGGCTTTGGTGTCGATAGACACTTTCTTCTTATCTTCATCAGTCCACATACGAATTTCCTTAGGAATCAGCCTTTCTGGAATAACAGGTCTATTCTCAGCGGCTGGAACTGCAGGGTCAATTCTAACAGGGATATATGGGCCGTTTTCAAGATAATAAGGCATAGTAGGGTCTACACCTTCTAAGAAGAGAATCATCCTATTTTTCCATAGATTAAAGTTATCTATGGATAATCTAGGGGGTTTTGCAAGAGAACCATTGTCAATGTAGTTAGTGTTTGTGTTGGTAGCCATTTTCAGAAATAGCAAGGAAGAGAAGTCTTAGTATAGATAAGATCTTGTTTATGAGATTAAACAAGTTTGTTGGTCCCGAAGGGTTATACAAGTTTGTAGAAGGGGGGGGGGGGGGTTGAATACAAACAATTTACAACTTGTTGCGGAACAAGAGTAAGGATAAACCTAATCTAAACAAGTTAAGAACACTAAGTATCTTGCACTAGAAATAGAGAGAAAGGAGATAAGGAAATTATGAATAAGATCCTAACACACAGTAGTAAGGAAGAAGAAGATGGCCGAGACACTTCATTTCTGAAGTAGGGTTCTTCTTATATACTGCATGGATTTAATGCATGGCAGTATGGCTTTACACGTGGCAGCAGCTGATTGGTTGCATGTACCTTTGTAGACAACCTAGTAGCCGCATGGTGCACAGTGTAGAATCAGAGTTGGTGTACGATTACAGACAAAAGGGATGTCCGATCTGACAGTTCATACATAGACGTGCAAGGGAGGTAAGACAATAGTAACATGTAGAGAGAACTTTATGATCAGCTTTCGTTTAGTCAGTACTTTATCAGCGAATGATAAAGTTTAGCGATTGCTGAAGTCTTCTACTTGTAACTTCACGTTGAGTGGACAAGCCTTGGCTTCGCTGATATCCGCATCAGTTCACTAGTAGACTTGTTGCTGGTTCTTGAGCTTGATCTTCGACTTCAGCGTAGAACATATGTTGACGTGAAACTTGTCTTCAATGATCATAAGTAAACAACTAACTTATCAACGATCATCTCATAAACTGAACAAGCTCAGAGCTATGATGATGAATAGTATTCGCTGACTATTTAACTTAAAGAGTGAGAGTTACTATCAGTGGTACTGAAACAGTCTTAGTACTTATCAGCGATAGTGAAACTCTAATACATATTGTTTACTTACAATTTTCACTAAGTGTTTAATAGAGGGTAATTATCAAATCACTGAGGTTTTGGATCAATAGTGTGTGTAGATACTCCTGTGTGCATTTCACTCTACGCGCACATTCTGAGGGGGAGCATATCACTTTATGGTCATCATCTGCGGGGGAGCAACACAACATTTTTTTAAACTGTGTAAAAGTTTTTTTTGGTGTCAGTCTCCCCGTTGCACACAATTGCACAATCCGAGGGGGAGCAAAGACTTCCCAATGCTCAGTTTAGGGGGAGCGAGAGGAAGTTCGTTCAAAAACCTAAGGGTACCATTTTTCTTGAAATTTGAGAGGACAAGGTATTCTTTTTATGAAATTTCACTATGTCCGGAGAGGTTTCCGGATACTCATCTATCCGGAACTTACACTTTCCAGACCAGATGGGTATCCGGGTAGACCCACCCAGACTATTGGGTCAATATAAAAGGAATCCGGACACCCCTTGGTTTATTGTATCCGGATATTTCAAAAACCCATAAAAACCCTCCTAGGTCTTCTCTCGCTCGGAAACCATCACAATCCTCTCTCTTTTGCTCGATTACTACTCCAAATCAGGTATGTTGTTCATTCATTCAGTTCGATCACTCATAATCTAGTTTAATGTGCTTAATCACATGTATCGATCCCTGATTCACTCCATCCAGGGTTTCTGAACCCTTTTTTCGAGTCGAACATCGTTCGATTGATTTAAGGGTGATTTTGGCCGACTTGCACTTACTCGTATGTTCACTCAATCACATTGCAACTGTTAGATTGCTTGGGTAATGGTTTGCAAGCATATTCGGGCCAAATCGATTGATCCGTCCGTCGTCCGGAAACATTAATATCGTCCGGACACCTTCATTCTTATGTTATTCTATCCGAAAAGACTCATCCTGAAGATATTTTATCCGGACACTCCCGACGTTCGGTAACCCTAGTTGTCCGAAAACCTAAGGGTTTCCGATAAATTCAACTATCCGGAATGTTGAGGTGTCCGGTACCATAGTTATCCGGAAACTCACATCCTATCCGGAAACCATCTTTGTCCGGATTGACAGACTTTTCCGGAAACCCTCATCTCATCCGTAAACCATTGTTGTTCGGATACCATGGGTTATCCAGAAACCTTTGTTTAAAATGAGTTTGTCCGGACACCCCTGTGTTTATCAGTCCAGTACCTTGTTATCTCATCATCAGCCCTCAATCTGTCTCTGATTGAGCCAATTACTGCAAAGATACGCGTATGCACTTGATCATTCGCCTTGATTACTAACTTTGGGTCCTTTTTCAGAAATTGCATGGCGGATCAAGAACAACAACAACATCCTAAAGAGCAAATTCCTCCTCAAGAGGAATTTATTGATGACGCAGCCGATAATGCTTTGGTCAACCCTGACCACGACATAGAGATGGAAGCCAACAATCATTAGTTGGACACCGCCGAGTTCCGACCACAAACGCAACATCGTGTGGTCGTGGACATTCTACTTGGTCACCCTCTCCGTGAGGCCCTCACTGCAACAGTCGACGTCCCTACACTATATGTTTACCAAGTATGGCTCACTGCCCAAGTCATCACGGCTGCCAATTCTTAGACCATCACCGCACGGATCGACAACCATCTCTTCACGCTAACACCTGACGCGTTCCATCGCTTGCTAACCTTCCCATAAGACAACAAAGGCGGACACCAAGGCTACGACCCTGCGGTCAATGACACAACTTTGTGTGCTCAAGTACGCGCTCTAGGCTACAACCGCGCCATCGATCGACCTTCGACATTCAACCGCAAATATTTGGCGCCCATCTTGTACATGTTGTTCACCATACTAAACAGGTGTCTCTCATCCAGATGGAAGGGAATAGACCAGTGCACAAGCGACTTCCTGCGTCTATTCCATGCTATGTGCTAAAATAGACACGTCGACTTCGCAATGATTATATGGATCGAGATGGTTCAAGCTATTCGGAATATCGGAGGTACGAAGCAAAAGAAATTCCTATCTTATCCTCGATTCCTCTCTATGGCCATCAGACAACACATGGACGCGAATCCAGGGATACCGCAACGCATTAACCATCCGGTATGTCCTCGTTTCCATTTACCATATATGGTGATCCGGAACTCGTCCAACGCCATAGTTATGCCCTTACCTGAAGCCCTACTGGCACACGCGGACCCCAATGCACCGAGTGTGGTAGAATATAGGAGAGAGTTAGCTGCTCCAATGGTCCAGCCATCGTCGGAGGGACCTCCCCAGGGAGTTAGCCCCGAGCGATGTGAGGGTCCTAGGACAAGAGGAGGAAGGGCCCGGGCAGTAGGGGCTCCCGGGCGGGGTGTGTTGAGATTACATGGGAGGGGAACAGGAGTGGGCAGTGCATTGGATATGCGAGCCGGTACTACCCAAGTCGGACCAAGCCAACAACCCATTCCCATCACCCGGACGACGACAGAAGCTAGAACGTCATCTAGACCGATTCTTCACCAGGACTCCGAGCCTTACATATCTGATTATCCCTCACCGACCAGATAGGTTGAGAGTGTGGAATCTGACTCCACCAAATCCGATACGGACCGTACTATCCGGGGCCGGGCAACACTAATCTCGACCCATATCGGACCCAACCCAGATTTTACTGAAGGAATCCCATCTGACTCACCGACAACCCCACTTATCCCCACTACCCAGCCTGATACGGGAGACATAAGGAGTTAGGAGGGAGTCTTGGTTGAACAGTTAGAACATGTGAGATGGAGGGAATTGCGGTCGAAAGTGAACCAAGAAAGATTAAGCCGTAAAGATAAAGAGGCTTATGAGCGACCCCAAACCAGTGTCATCCAGGTAGCCACATCTTCTATCCTATCTCATCCGTTGGGACGGGGTATTGAAGAAGCCGTCGTGGATCTAGCGGCGCAAGTGCACAACCTCCCTAGCCACTCATCCGTCTCTCAAAAGATGGATGTTTCATCTTCACACGGGGAATTAGCACAACTTCCACCGATCTCTTACTCGGAGAGTATTGGTATTGAAACAAGAGACCAGCCTCCCCCGGTCTCGCCTTCTTTCAAAGCACCATCGAGTCTAGAGCCACTTGTTATTGAACATTCATCGGCTAGGACACAGGATGAGACAACAAAATCGGTGCTCTTAGTGACCCGATCGGAACTTCCGTAGGATCTACGCCTTTAAGTGTAATTCGAGGATCGAAAGGAAATCCTACCACAGACAGACCTTCGCCAACCGTGAACGTAGGTGGCTCTGCCTCTAAGGTAGATGACTCAACGGGTAATCTAAGTGATCCCGGAGTTACTTTACCCAACTTTGTGTCACAAGGGTCTCTGGACAACACCCTCAAGGCTGTCCGCGAGGCAATGGAGCAGCGCCTCACCGTAGAGCTCGATAAACTGAAAGCCTGATCAAAGGAAAAGATAAGATATTCGACGCTGAAACCACACCAACACCTCCACCGGCTCCCGTTCAGCCATCTTACTCGGTGGACACTTTGAAGACTATGCTCCTAGCTCAGCTGCTCTAGTAATCTGAAACTGACGCCTCTACTGAAGCAGATCTGATCTCCATTCTACGATCCCAGGTATCTGCTTCTTCGTCATCCATCACCACCAGAATGGATCAGCTTGACAGGACTCTCAAGGACGTTCAACGAGCGCTCAAAACGCTATCCGAGAGAGTCGCCTCCATGGAAGACACCTGCAATAGTCAAGCAGGCGGTCTAAAGCGAAGAAACGATGATCAAGATGATCCTAATCACCGTGAGAGGGAGAATAAATGACTACGATTAGCCGTGACCGCCCAAATCCTCACCGAAACTACTGTGGTTCAACCGAAACCGTCAACTGCGGCAACTACAACTGAAGAACAAACCGAAGCCGAGTTGAGCTTAGTCGAGATGGTTATGGATATGGACATCTATGATGACGAAGACCCGACGGTTGAAAAGCTCGAGGGAGCAACACAGGAATTGGTCACACATGATGCATCAAATAGGACCGAACTACAACTGATAGATCCAGACTCACAGATCGACCGAGTGACCGAAAATGCATGGTACGAAAAAGCCGCCAGTGCTCTAAATCTCCAGGTAAACCTGATCTTTCCTACTGATAAAGACGATAATGTTGACTACAACCAGTTTCTGCTACAAAATCTCTATAGTACACCCGTTCACTCTGCTCAAGCCGCCGAGACTTCTACAAGACCCAAAACGACAACTGCTGAAAATCCGACATCTCCTCAACAACCGAAAGCTTCAGATCATCCCCTTCCTCAACAACAACAAATCCGATGGGAGAAAATCATGATCTTTATTCCTTACCTGGAGGAATCACTGAAGAAGTTGTATGTTCACAGGTTACGCCCTATCGAGCCGACTTTTTGCTTTGGGATTTCTCAATTCGACAAAGAATACCAAGGTCAGTACATAAATGCCATGAAGCGGTGGCTGCCAGTTAGCCAAGTCCGAACCAAGCACAAGATCACTGAAGTGCTTAACATCCAAACTGGCCGAATCCTTAGAGTTATGTTTCCAGTTTTCACTGTCCGACGCGAAGACGGTATTGAATGGAAAATTTTTGAAGCCGATTTTAAAAATCTTAGACCGTTTGACCTACTTGCTATACTGAAAGATCTCCGAACCAGAACCATCTGTCCGCTTCAAGTGACAAAGGCGCTCGAAGCTATTCGTCGATTCCTGATTCACTCAATCATTATGTCTTACCTCACAGACTTCGAAATGGGAATCGAGAACAGAGCAAAGAAGGTAAACCTGCTAAAACCGAATCTGAAAGCGCCTGAACTGAAGATGTATCCCGAGAACGCACTGCATCTAGAACCTGAATTTGGGATAGTCTACCTCAACGAACAGAAAGAAAAGAGGTTTCTCCGCTTCAGCTAGGTCGATAGATTCTGCGATGGCACGCTCTTCAAAGTTCAAGATGCTCTTCGAAACATCATCACTCACTAATCCGAAAATCGAAGGTATTCTTAAATACCCAATCCGAATGAAACAACTGCATGAGAAGCCTTAGAAGTGATTGAAGAACGCATCGACTACCGCCGAGCCATCAGAATGTTTGAGATATACTTTGTGCTCCGAAAGAGATATGTTGATAACTGGCGCGAACTTGAACTTCAATTTAAAGGGGGAGATTGTTAGGGTCAATTTGTGTTGAATAGAAGTTCAAGGACTGAATTGCAATCTTTATTTTGAGCCTTATTAGTGAACGGGCCATGGGTTTGTTACCACGGGCCCAACATATATAATGTTGTTTAGCTTAGAAAAATAAGCTAGTTTTCATTTACACTTTCACAAACACTTATTGTAATTCTCTCTGCATTATTGAAAGTGAATTGGATGACCAGTTGAAATCATAACACCTGTTATTATCAATTGATTTCTTATCGTTCATTGCACGAATCTGGAACTCTCAATGATTTAACGGTTGAAATGAGAAAAGAACAATGGAATACTAACCTTGATGTGATTCTGAACGAAATGTAAGTAAATGAACACGAAAATCTTGAAAAAATCTCAGATTCGAACACTAGCTTGAGAGAGAGTTTGAAGGTGTGGGATGAGATAAATGATTCAAAACCGTTGGTATTTATAGGGTTTTGAGACCAGTGACACGTGGCATCAGATGATTGGTCCAACGTTTGACCAGCCACAATGTCAGTTTATTGCAAGAAAGAGGTTGCGGTTAACCAACATGTTGTCGCAAGAGGCAAGTTACGAGGACATGTATAGGATTTAATCGCAACAGTGAGTTGCGACAAATCACTGTTCACTACCTTTTATCGCAAGCAACGGTTGCGACAAAGCATCTTTCAGATTTAATCGCAACAGAAGGTTGCGATAAAGCACTGTTCATTTTGTTATCGCAAGTAGTGTGTTGCGATAACATGAACACTTGGACATTTTTCAAAAAGATTTTTCAAGAAATTCACAAAGATTTTATCATATTGGAAGATGTCCAACTTCCAATTGATTAAGCACTCAAGGTTTTAAACAGGGTTTTCACTCCCCCTTAAATGATGCATAGATTTGGAAAATTGTTTTTCATCATTTAAGAGTTAGTGTAAAAACAATCTAGAATACTTACCTTGTGTTCTCCAAATAACAGTCAAATGCCATCTATACTTACAAGATATGTCAGTTATGCACACTCCCGCTATTATTGTGCATATAATATGTACTAAACTCCCCCTGAGACCATGAACACACCTTGTGCAGATACATATATCATAACAAATCACAGATAAGGTCTTTGAAGAAAATAAAATAACAAGTTGAATAAACATTTGAAATACAACAAAAACATGAAAGATTAAATAACATATATTGAAAATAGAATATGATGAAAGTTTGAGTGTATTAATCTAGATACAATATCCAGATTGAGATACAAATATTTCCATCTATTATATGATCAATATAGGGAAGTTAAACTTTCATGTTCAACATGCCAAGCTTGGATACTAAGAAATTGAAGCATTTTTCATCCAAAGCTTTTGTGAACAGGTCGGCAAGTTGAAATTCCGTTGTAACAAAGTATAGTTCAATTGTTCCTTTCTCTATGTGATCTTTAATGAAATGATACCTAATGTCAATATGCTTAGTCTTGGTGTGTTAGACATGATTAGCAGATATGGCAGTCGCGCTTTTATTATCACATTAGATGGGGATCTTCTCATATTTGAACCCGTAGTCCATGAGTTGAGTCTTCATCCACAGTACTTGTCAACAACAGCTGGCCGAGGCTACATACTCTACCTCTGTCGTTGATGTTGACACACAATTATGCTTCTTAGATGACCAGCTCACGATCTTGTCTCCCAAAAACTGTACATGCCCCGACGTGCTCTTCCTGTCCAACATGATGCCTCCATGATCTGCGTCTGAGTATGCGGTTAGTTCGTATCCGGTTCCCTTGGGATACCATAGTCCGAGATACAGTGGGCCCTTCAAATAGCGAAAGATTATCTTGACTGCGCCGAGGTGTGATTCCTTAAGTTTAGCCTGGAATCTTGCACACAGACACGTTGCAAACATTATATCTAGACGACTTGCAGTAAGATACATTAGTGACCCTATCATTCCTCTATAATTCTTAACATCGAAATCATTACCATCAGAATCTGGTCCGATCTTAGATCCTGGAGCCATAGGAGCACCAATTGATGTACAGTTTTCCATCTTGAATTTCTTCAAAATATCAAACACGTACTTCGATTAATTGATGAAGATTCCGGTTGAGAATTGTTTGACTTGTAATCCGAGAAAAAAGTTAACCTCTCTCATCATACTCATTTGAAACCTGGTCATCATAATGTTAGAAAACGATGTTCATAGTGCAGGGTTAGTCGAACCAAAAATAATGTCAACAACGTAAATCTGTACTAAAAGAATTTCACCTTCCTCACGCAAAGTATAAAGAGTTGTGTCAGTTTTACCTTTTTTAAAGTCGGATCCTAGTAGAAAGGTAGATAAGTGATAATGCCGTTTTACGACATTATTTTGATCCCAAAATCGGTCCGTTTGTTGTAAGTTTCCAAGTAAAATAGTAGAAATTAATGGTTTTTGTGAGTAAGTACATGTTTTTATGAAAGATTGATGAAGGAAGAGTTTTTGGATCAATTAGAGCAAGTTGGCAACTTTCCTGAGCGAAAAAGCCAAAATTCGGATTTTAGGACCAAACAGTGGCCTGCGCGTATGTATGTGTGGTTCCACATACGCCACCATCCGCGCAGCCTTCTGCCACCACACACTCCAGTGTTGTGCATGCCTCACGGAGCGGTTCCACACGCGCTAAAGCCCTGAGCGTTTTTATTCTATTAATCGGCTAGGGTTGAGGCATTATTCATCAGTTACGGCTTTGGACTATTTCTAGGCGATTTTTGGAGCAAAGAAACGATTTTTAAAGGCAACTAGAAAGCTAGAAACATCGATTAACAAGGATCGAAAGGCGAATCGAGTACGTTCATCGGCGTCTTAGGCTTTTTCAGGGAGTTCCTAGATTTCATTTCTTGTAGAACAAAACATGTTTACTTTCGTTTTGAGTATTCCATTTTTGAGTTTCGAAACCCCCAATATGAACTAATCCGTTCATGTTGGGGGTTGGTTTGAATCATGGTTGGATAATCGTTTGGCTTTACAGTAGGTATGATTGATTTAATATAGATGAATGACAAGTGTGGAATTGTTCTTAATGCTTGTAATAGTCCGATCAACTATTATTTGATTTTATGAATCTTTAATCTTTGAGAAAAGTTTTGAGGTTTGATTAATTCTTCATGTCTTGGTTGAATTTGAGATAGTAATATGATGATTTGTGGCTTTTAATCATTAATTGTTCAAATACTTTTGTTAAGATCGAAAGATGATACAATGTGTTGAATGATATTACTATAGCTTGATAGAGTATAGTAATGGAATGTGATTATACCTGTCATCCTGAAGTTATTTCAATCGTGTCAAATCTGTGAGTTAAGTGATTGTTTACCTGAGGAATCCAACCCTCCAACTCTTTCTCTTATCTGAATTAAGTCAATTAACCAAAGTTTTAATTCGTGTAACGATAATCAACAATCCAAATCAATTTGCATTCGTCTAGTTAATAATCTATACAGTCATTGTGTACTTGACACCTGGTTCCTTTTGTTCGATACTCGTACTTTCAAAGTACTATTACTTGATTCGACTCGTACACTTGCAGTAGATTTAGGGGGGTGTAAATCCGCCTATCAAGTTTTTGGCGCCGTTGCCGGGGAACCTGTTTTGTGTGAATATGAAACACCCTAAAAACAGGGTCAATTTAAACCTTAAATTTTCCACAAGTTATGATCAAAACTTTCAAACTTATATAACCTGAGGATCAAAATGTAAGGTTTCTATATACAAACGATATTACTTAAATAACTTATTAATCTAATCATAACATGACAATCAGATTAATCCAGTTATCTAAACAACTGTCCCAAAAGCATCAAAGAATATCTAGATCCTCCGGTATCTCTAAGTCTGAATCTTTCCAAAAGTTCTCTTCTCTCATTCCCTGCTACTTCCCTGAGCTTGTACCTGGTAAGAAGATTCAACTTGAAACATTAGGCTTTCGCCTAGTGAGGATACTCAAATCAAAATAAAATTTAATAATTAAAACATGAACAGATAACTCAAACCTGTTCTCACCCATCTTACCGTACGACGTCTCCTTTCCAAAATCAGGGAAATCTACCCCACACCTAATACTTATGACTAACTCATTCAATCATAACCACAAAAATAAGAGTTAACTCTGAATCATTCCAGATTCACAATTAGTATTCACACACAAGAAATTACAAGTCAAAACTTGCCTATTTCTTAATCAGGAAGTAGAGATTACAAATTACTTTATGCCTATCTCTAATCTTCCTCTCACCACTGGGAAATCTCCGATCTTCCCGATAATAATGGAAATCTCCGATCTTCCATAAATCGAAATGGGAATTACAAATCAAAATCTGCCTATTCCACATTCCACCTCAGCATCAATGGTCCCAATGGGATTATAATATCGCGATACTCAACCGGGACTCACGATGGTTCAAGGTTCACCCAATTACTAAAATTACACCCCTTTGGTCTATGGCGAGTAATCGGTTCCCATTATACCGTACCCAAGTGCCCCCGAAGACCGGATGCCTATTTTAGTAAAAGCACATAATATATACACATAATAAATGATACTACTATATGCGTCCGGCATACAATATATCATTTCTCCAAACATATTCGATATATAATAATAAAGAACATTATTATCTCCTCATCTCAATCTTTAAACTATCTCCTCTTTACAACTTAACACGGAAGTTAATATCTCAGCAAATCTTTAAATCATATTTTAGAGTTCATGATCATATAACAGATTGCATATAGCAAATAATCATACTCAATATCAGGTATATTAATAACTCTGGTTCAACTACTTCTTAACTATCCCCTCATGGCAAATTAGCACGGGGATCATTATAGCATAACTTTTAATCGCTCTTTTGGACTTATCTCTGACTTATTCAAGTCTTTATAAACATAATCAAGCATGCATATAAAACATCTATTTCAATATTAATTACTGAATTTTAAAGAGAGTTGAATAAACTCACCTGATGCGTTTTCGCTCCTTTTAATCCTTTTTTAACTTGTAAGGCTCCTTTCTTCACTATCACAGCTTACTGTATTATTCCATTTACATATACTGATATTAATTCTCCAAAACAGAACCCTCTACAACTGAGAATCCTTAATTTCTAAAAATTACATCTCAAGTCGCAGTGAACTGAAGTCGCAGTCCACTGTTGCGATTCCATTTCCAAATCGCAACCAACTGTTGCGATTCCACCCCAAGTCGCAACTTACCATTGCGATTCCACTTCAAGTCGCAGTGAACTGTTGCGACTACAGTACCAAGTCGCAACTGCCCATTGCGATTTCACTCCAAATCGCAACCAACTGTTGCGATTCCAAAGCCAAGTCGCAATGGTCTACTGCGACTCCAACTCCAAGTCGCAATGCCCATTGCGACAATCATGAATGTCGCAACTCAAGGTTGCGACTTCGATGATATTCAACCAAGTCTCAGTCCATTCTATTCAATCTTAAACCCAGAATTTACAGTTTTACTCTATGTTTGTTTATGCAAACTTGCAGGTATGTTTAATATACTTATCTTAACATATCCTAAAACTCAGATTCTCATTATTACCAAGATTTACCAACACCCAACTTAAAAGTTCCAAAGAAAGTTTTACTACAAAGAAGATGAAGTATTCAATTAGATAATTACCTTTTGGTATCTTCAAACCAACACCAGATTAAATAAATTCCCAGTAGATCTTTTCTTTTCCTCCTTCTCTTTCTCGTTTTCCTCTATCTCTCTCTCGACTTCTCTTTTTTTTTTCCAAAATCGTATGACACACACAAACCCACACTTAGACTTTCACAATTAGTCTAAATGATTAAGGGTTTGACACCTCAACCCATAATTACATGAGTCACCCAAGTTTTCAAAACCAACCCCCAACTTCCACTAGTTGACACAATGAACCCTCAAACTTTAAAAGAATGACACTACAACCCTCAAATTTGGAAATCTACTTCAATCAACACTTTTAAACAATTACAAACTTAACCCTAAGTTAATTTGTAATTCACAAAATAATATAACGGAAATTTGGGATGTTACAGAATATCAATACCAGCTGTAGAAATTATTACATTAGATACTCTGTTTTTATTATATTATAATATGCTTTGAAAGTTCATATATTTTTGGGTTTTAAGATTCTATATTCTCTATTTCAGGTTACCTCTTGGTTTATGCCAAGAAGGAGACTGTTTTGGTAATTACTATCGATTGACCCGAAGATAGAACGGACTGCCAGAGATCTGAGAAGACAAGCATGAAACAGAATGCCTGACGTCAACATGCACGTTGAAGATGATTGGGGAGAAGGGATACCCATGAACAATGGTCAACCACCTCCAAATGAAAATGCAAACAATCAGAACCACAATAATGCAAATCATGGTCTCAACGTTAACCACAACGTCAACAATAATGCCAATCACGGTGTTGGCAACAACAACAATGTTAATCATGGCGTCAATAACAATGTCAACAATGGTGTTAACAATAGGATCAATCATAATCTCAATCATAACGCCAACAATGGGATCCATCATAACATCAATCACAATGTCAATCATCCACCACCGCCACCACAAAGGATACCAATGAGACATTTCGCCAATCCGAACATGGGAGCTGCACAACGAGGACGATCAAGATACGATTGTTTCCATTTTCATTGAGGGATCGAGCCACTACTTGGGAAGAGAATATACCACCGGGGTCAATTCGAACTTGGAACGATATGGTTACAGCTTTTCTCAACAAGTTCTTTCCACCGTGGCGAACGACTCAACTGTTATCCGACATCACGCATTTCTCACAATGGGATCAAGAGTCTTTGTACGAGGCATGCGAAAGATACAAAGTGATGCTAAAGAAGTGTTCACATCATGGGTTTACAAGAGTGGATGATCATCCAAATATTCTATGTGGGGTTGCACCCTCAATTTAAGAATTACCTCACAACTGCTGCAGGTGGAGCCTTAATGAACAAGTCCTATGAGGAAGCGGTCGAATTGATAGAGAATTTAGCAGAACATAGCTATTCCACTCCAAGATCCGTTGTTAGGAAAGTTGCAAGCATGCAAGAAACAGAAGAGTTGAAGGCTATAAAGGAACAATTGAATGCGTTGACTAATCAAATGAGAGGAGCAACTATTCAACTGAATGTTCAGAATAATATGGGTGGTCAAGACCAATTCATGAACCCTCAAGACTATCAATCACCGGAACAAGTCCAGTTCGTTCAGAACCGAAATAATCGGTCGAGGAATGGCCCATTCTCTAACACCTATAACGAGGGATGGAAGCGGCATCCTAACTTTTCTTGGAGTCAACCTCAACAAGGCCCGGACAAGTAAATGATGGGGCAACAGTGGCAACATCAATAACAGCAACAACAGTATGGTAACAATTCTAACTCTTCCAATTCTTTTCAGTCTAACAATGTCTATCGTCCCCCAGGTTACAATCAGAGGAAAAATGATGAGGGGCAATCTTAAAAAAAGAAGTCGGGTTTGGAAGACATGATGATGAAATTCATGTCAAAGATGGAAGGTGCGGTGGAAGGATTAGCGGGTATGGTGAACACTGTGAAATCCACCACGAATCAAAATACCGCTTCAATCCGAATGCTAGAAAGACAAGTGGGCCAGATTTCTGAGGCCTTACAAACCCGACCTCCCGGTCATTTTCCAAGTCAACCCGAGAAGAAGGGTAGAGAAGAATGTAAAGTCATCAGTTTGAGGAGTGGTAAACAACTCACTATAGTCCCCATGGGAGATCCTTCGCCGAAAGGAGACAACACCAAGGTAAGTGATGTTGAACCGGAGGATGAACCGAAAGAAAAAGTGGATGAAGAAATGGAGATGGAGAAGACGTAAAGCGAGAGAAGAAAGGAGAATGCTACTATTTCCATGAAAGCGCCTCCTAAGCCAGTCACACCATCGGTACCATATCCTAGCAGGCTAAAAGCCTACAAGGATGATGCAAACTTTGCTAAATTTCTTGAGGTGTTTAAAAAACTGTATATTAACATTCCTTTTGCAGATGCCTTAGCACAGATGCCATCCTATGTGAAATTTCTGCAGGATATTCTCTCCAACAATAGAAAAATCGAGGAGCATGTCACAGTTGCACTTACTGAAGAGTGCAGTACTATCATTCAGCACAAGCTTCCCCTGAAGCTTAAGGATCCAGAGAGTTTTACTATCCCTATTCAAATAGGCAATTCTGAATTTAGTAAGGCTTTGTGTGATCTTGGAGCGAATATCAATCTAATGCCATTGTCTATTTTCAGGAAACTCTGACTTGGAGAGGTGCAACCGACCAGAGTGACACGGAAGCTTGCTAATAGATCAATCAAATACTCGTATGGTGTAATTGAAGATGTGCTGGTCAAGGTAGACAAATTTTATCTCCCACTCGACTTCGTGATCCTCAACATGGATGAGGATAAAGAGATACCATTGATCATGGGTCGATCGTTCATAGCCATGGGAGGGGCGTTGATTGATGTGAAAGGAGGAAAGCTCACGTTGAGAGTGGGAGAAGAAGAAGTTGTATTTAACGTTTTTCGAGCATCAAAATAGAAGATGCAATACAGTGAATGCTACCGTGTAGATGTCTTGGAATCTCCGATTAGAGAATCATGTGGGGTGCAGTTGGGTCAAGATCAATTGGAAAGTGTAATCATGGGTACGATAGATGGTGCAGAAATTGAAAGTGTGGTGCAACTGAATGCATTGCCAAGTCATAGAGGCCCAAGAAGACCGACTGTTGAGGATTTGGGTGAGCCAATACCCAAATCTCAACCATCATCTCATACTCCTCCTAAGCTCTAGCTGAAACAGTTACCATATCACCTTGAATATGCTTTTTGGGGGGAGAAAGAGACACTCCCAGTCATTATTTCATCCAAGTTGAAAACCTAAGACAAAGAGAAGTTGCTAAGAGTCCTACGTGAGCATCAAACTGCAATTGGTTGGACAATAGCTGACTTAAAAAGCTTAAGTCCAACTTTCTGCACGCACCGTATAAATCTTGAAGAAGAACACCGACTGGTAGTCCAACCTCAGCGCTGACTCAATCCCAACATGAAGGAGGTGGTCAAAAAAGAGATCCTTAAACTTTTGGATGCTGGAATCATTATCCCATAACCGATAGTCCATGGGCCAGTCCAGTTCAAGTGGTGCCAAAGAAAGGAGGTGTCACAGTCGTTTGAAATAACAACAATGAACTCATACCCTCTCAAACAGTCATGGGGTCGAGAGTTTGCATCGATTATAGAAGATTGAACGACGCCACCTGGAAATACCATTTCCCATTACCATTCATCGATCAGATGATAGAGAGACTAGCGGGATACGAGTATTAATGCTTCTTGGACGGTTATTCGGGATACAATCAAATTTCGATTGCTCCCGAAGATAAAGACAAGACCACATTTACATGCCCCTATGGGACATTTGCTTATAGGAAGATGTCGTTTGGGTTATGTAATGCTCCTACAACATTTCAGAGATGTATGATGGCGATCTTTTCAGATATGGTAGAGCGCACAATGGAAATCTTTATGGACGACTTCTCAGTGTTTGGTCCATCATTCGACTCCTGTTTGTCTCATCTGGAGGCTGTTTTGAAGAGATACAAGGAAACGAGCTTGGTTTTGAATTGGTAGAAGTGCCACTTTATGGTGACGGAAGGAATAGTGCTTGGACACAAGGTGTCAAAAGAAGGAATAGAAGTGGACAAGGCCAAGGTGGCAGTGATAGAAAATCTCTCGTATCCGAATTCCGTCAAAGGGATTCGAAGCTTTTTGGGACATGCCGGTTTCTACCGGCGGTTTATAAAAGACTTTTCTAAAATCACTAAACCCTGATGTGCTTTACTTTTAAAAGATGCCAAGTTTGATTTTACTGATGATTGTGTTTTGGCATTTGACAGGTTGAAAAAGGAGTTGATCTCGGCACCCATTCTTACAGCACCCGATTGGAGTCTTCCATTCATAGTGATGTGCGATGTGAACGACACAGCAGTCGGAGCAGTCCTGGGGCAAAGAAAAGAAAAAAGAATGCACGTTGTTTATTATGCCAGCAAGACTTTAGATGAAGCTCAAGTCAACTATGCCACAACCGAGAAGGAGTTATTAGCGGTGGTCTATGCGTGTGAGAAGTTCAAATCGTACTTGGTGGGAGCAAAGGTAATCATATACACGAATCATTCAGTCTTGAAGTATTTTATGGCTAAGAAAGATGCAAAGTCGAGACTCATTAGATGGGTGCTACTGCTCCAAGAGTTTGACTTGGAAATCTTGGACAAAAAGGGGACAGAAAACACAGTTGTAGATCACCTATCGAGGCTCGAGGGTAATGAGGAAGAGAAGAAGGATAAAACATCCATCAATGACACATTCCCGGATGAGCAGTTATTTAAGGTTAGTCATTCCGAACCATGGTATGCAGATTTGGTTAACTTCTTGGTAGGAGAAGTGATGCCCTACAATATAAACTCGCATCAAAAGAAGAGATTTCTCTTTGAGACCGAGGTATTACTGGGATGAACCGCACTTGTACAAGATGTGTGCGGATGGGATGATTCGGAAATGTGTACCGGATGAAGAGAAGATCGACATTCTTACTCATTGTCATACATTAGAATGTGGGGGTCATTTCAGTACTGGTAGAACGGTGGCCAAGGTGTTACAATCCGGATTCTTTTGGCCATCATAGTTTAAGGATACAAGGGAGTTCATTTCTAAATGCGATCGGTGCCAAAGGGTACGGAACATCACGAAGAAGGATGAAATGCCCATGAAGATCTTCATGGAAGTAGAATTATTCGACGTATGGGGAATAGACATCATGGGACCGTTCCTAAACTCATACGGGAACGAGTACATTTTAGTCGCGGTCGATTTTGTCTCGAAATGGGTTGAAGCAATCGCAACGCCATCGAATGACTCCAAACTTGTGATTAAATTTTTGAGGAAGCATATCTTTTATGCTTTGGGGTTCCGCGGGCCTTAATCAGTGATGGGGGCAGCCACTTTTGCAACCGGTATCTTGATGCGGTTCTCAAGAAGTACTCGGTCAAACATCGAGTAACCACAACCTATCACCCGCAAGCGAATGGATTGGCAGAAGTTTCCAACAGAGAGATCAAACACATTTTAGAGAAAACGGTAAATTCTTCACGCAAGGATTGGTTGTTGAAGCTTGACGACGCTCTTTGGGCATACCGGCTAGTATACGGGAAGTCATGTCACTTGCCCGTGGAATTGAAGTGTCGAGCATTCTGGGCAATCAAGCAATTGAACATGGAGCTAGACGCAGCCGACAAGAAGAGACTATTAGAGATGGTTGAGCTAAAGGAACTCAGACTCGATGCGTTCGAAAATGCGTTGATTTACAAAGAAAGAACCAAGAAGTTCCACGACAGGAACATTCGTGAGAAGGTAATCACTCCAGGTATGAATGTATTATTATTTAACTTACGATTACGTTTGTTTCCATGCAAGTTAAAGTCCCGGTGGTCTGGCCCGTTCAAAGAGATAGAAGTACTCCCATATGGAGTCGTGGAGTTAGAAGGAACTGATGGACAGAGATTCATGGTGAACGGACAACGAGTCAAACCGTACCTAGGAGGTGAAATCTCGAGCATTGCATGCATATATCTAGACGAGCCGGGAGAGTAAGTGATTGGAAAAGTCGTGCCACGACAGAAAATACGGCGCTAGGTGGGAGGCAACCCACCATAGGTTAATTCGCAATTTTGGATTTGTTTTATTTTCTTGTGTATGTGTTTTCTTTTGTTTGTGTGTGTTTTAGGTGTATTGTTGACCCTTCAGAGCGTGCGTGATAGACCCGAAGAAAAACTAGTTGAGAAAACGAAAAAACGAAAACAGTGTTGGGCGCGTTTGGCTGCGCTGGTCTATCCGCACAGCCATCCGCGCAGACCACTGTAATATGCAACATTTTATAACGGCGCGCCTCTGGGCGCTAATCCATACGCGCCTCCATACGCGCCGACTACTAATTTGATTGAATTCCAGTGTATGAATTAATTAACTGATTCACATATGAATTAATTAACTAACTGATTCACATATGAATTAATTAACTATAGGTTCATATGTCAATCAGTTGAACTAATTAACAGATTTACATATGAACTTTGTTATTCACATATGAACTAATTAACTGATTCTCATATAAACTAATTAACTGATTCACATATGAACATATAGTTCATATGTAAATCACACAGGTTTACATATGAACTCGTCCCACGTATTTTACGAAACTACCCCACTATTTTCAGCAGACCACGCGAGGAACTATCCGATGCTTCACAGTTAAAGACATAAATGTTGACCAGATGAAACACTACGATCATTTCTCTATTTCTCACACACTTATCATTTCTCATTTGAACCTCTCCCTATATATATAGAGGAAAGATCATGTGAAAGTTAAACATCATGCGAGAAGTGTGATATCATATATGATTACACGACATGTGGATGTGTTTAATCATATATGATTAAACGTCTATGTATTGACAATGTAACCTGTGTTTAATCATATATGATTAAGCTTGTGTATCATATATGATAACACACTTCTCACATTCTCGCATAAGGTTTAGCTTCTCGTTTGAACCTGCCCTAGAGAGAGAGAAAGGGAGGTTCAAGGGAAAACCTCAGAAAAATGGAAATTAATTCATTTGTTTTTTTTTTGGTTTTTATGCACTTGTTCATTATGCTTTTGTGCATATACACGTGTTACAATTTACAAGTGCATTTGTGCATATGTTTATTTGAGGTTCCTTAGTTTTCTGTTTATTTGAGGTTTTCTCCTGAACTTGACCCTATATATATATATATATATAGAGAGAGAGAGAGAGAGAGAGAGAAAGAGAGAGGGTTGGGTTCACGTGAGACCAACCTGATTTCGTGAGACCGCGAGACCATGTTTTTACACTTGAAACTTCACAGCAAAACACTGTGAATGTAAAAAAAAATACAAACCTTCACATTAAAAACACTGTAAAGTTTATCTTCACAGTATTTTGCTATGAAGTTTCACGTGTAAAAATGTGGTCTCACGGGTCTCACAAAAATAGTTTGGTCTCACATGATCCCAAGTCTCTCTCTCTCTCTCTCTCCCTATATATATATATATATATATATATATATATATATATATATATATATATATATATATATATATATATATATATATATATATATATATATATATATATAGGGTCAGGTTCAAGTTCAGGGGAAAAACCTCAAATAATCGAAAAACTAAATAACACCCTCATGGTCATTGATTGAACATAATCTAAAGGACATTAAAAATAAGCACCGAAAATAATTAAAATTGATGAAAAGGGTAGTAAAGGTATTTGACAACTATATCATATAACGAACCCATAACACACAACAAATCGTTTCCTTATAGACTAAGTTGGATGAATTCACAATTGGAGAACCAATTTGGAAGATTCAACTGCAGAAATCACGATCAAGTGTAAATTGGATCGAAATGGAATTAGAAAACGAAATTGGAGAATCTGTTAAATGGATAAAACTTGAGCGATGGAGTCGATGAAGAACAGATGGATTGCGATTCAGTGAGAAACGAAGAACACACAGGTAATCAATGTAATTCCTTATTCAAATCGAAATAAACGATATAAAAATTGTAGGAATAATGAATTGAATCCCTTATTCAATCACCTGAAACCATCTGGCAGAGATCTCGTATGAACATGATCGTATTCTTCAATGGTTGCAGGTCGATATGCACAAATGCATAGACGAGTGAAACTAAGAATTTATGTTCTTGTGAGTTTGATATTGTTATTAAACTAATGAATATATTATCTTCCTATGTGATTATGCAGAATCTTATGAATTTGAGTGATAACCCATTCAATAGTTGTATTCAATGGTTGCAGCCTTGCAGGTAGATATACATAAATTCATATATGAGTGAAACTAAGAATTTATGTTCTTATGAGTTTCAGTTTGTTATTAAACTAATGAATATACAATTGTTCTATGTGATTATGCAGAATCTTATGAGTTTGAGTAACAATCCAAATGCATATTCAATGGTTGCAGGTCGATATGCACAAATGCATAGACGAGTGAAACTAAGAATTTATGTTCTTAAGGGTTTGAGTTTGTTATTGAACTAATGAATATAGAATTATGTGTGATTATGGAGTCATATGAGTTTGAGTGACAATTTGAACAAAATGAATCATATTATGAGTAATTTAAGATTCTACATGAATGCATTTGTGAATGATTGTACAAAAAAAGATGGATAACATACACAATTGAATATTTTAGGTTGCTCTGTTCATCTAGTATGTTTTTTTGTCATATATGCACATGTGCTTATATCTATGAAATGTTGGTATATGGTAAAAGGTTATGCATTTTATTTAACTATCTGTCTAACTACGCAGCCCGAGCAATTGAAATAGTTACTCCAAGAGGAACAACGTTCTAGATTCCAAGTGTGGAAGATTGTGTTATACCAAAAGTTGGATTGGTGTATGAGTCAGTTGAAAAGGCAATTGAAGTGTATACAACGTATGCAGATATCGCGGGGTTCGAGGTTAGACGGGGAATAAAAAAACTAAAAACAAAGATATAATAAAGTTGAAATATCTTCTGTGCAGTAGGTCAGGGAACACAAGAGACGTACAAGTTGACACGATGAATGGGAAACCAGATAAGAAAAGGCGAAACATTAGTTTGAAAAAAAACCAGGTGTATGGCGTGCATAAAGTTTAAACTTATTCCCGACACATCATCGTATAGAATATACGGATTTGAAGATAAGCACAATCACCCGTTGATCCCTCCCCAACATATGCATCTTACATGCAATAGTAGACAATTACTATTTTGTGACAAAGAAGTAATCAAAATATATGCAACACAAAAACTTGGAGCATCAAAGACTCATACCTTATTGTGTGGCCTTAAAGGTGGACATGAAGCTGTGAGTGGAAGTAAGGTGGATTTTGTAACACCTCGAAATTTCCACATTTTTGTATTTTAGGGGAATAATTAAAATAATGAGAAAGTGTTATTTTAAACGAATTATAGAAGGGTTTGAAAGTTTAGTGGATTTAAAGATTTTGGGCTAAATTGTGAGATTGTAAAAATTTGGGTTTAGTTTCAACATTGGGCCTTAGTGTTGGGCTAAATTGGAAAATTGGTAGAAAAGGTAGATATTTAAGAAGGTCAGCTGAGTTGAGATGTATCTCAATTCAACTTTGGTTTTGAAGTCGGTTTAGCAAGCGAGAGAAAGAAAGAAGACTGAGTTCAATTGGTAAGAACTCTCTCGCTTGATTTGATCAATCTGTTTCAATTGATAACTATGTTCTATCTTTAATTAGAACAATGATTCAGTAATAGGAAAGGATTGGAAGCTTGAGAAGGTTTTTACCAAATTCGGACGCAACCCAGGTGAGTTCATCTTTTCTTTAAATCAATGGTTTAATTAAATTAAGTAGTAAGATATTATTGTTAAAAGTATTGGAGATGAATGGATAGTTGCAAAATAAGATGGATGGAACAGATATCGATCTAGGTTGGATTTTGGTGTGCATGTCGTATGTATCCGGGAAAGTCTTGGGTGTCCTGTAAAATGATGTTAGAAGTGTCCGGTAAATTTTATTTCAGTAGTGTCCGGTAAAGTGTTTAGGGTGGAATCATCCGATAATCACAAGAGTTTCCGGATTAACTAGTTTACCGGATGGTATCCGGATTACTTTGGTTTTCGAGTATGAGTTCTGGACAATTGACCGGATACTATAGTTATCCGGATACTTTGTATGTTCTGGATACTTATGATGTTCGGTCACTTCTGATGTTTTGGATACTTATGAGTTTCCGGTAACTAAGAGTTTCCAATAACTTTTGGCAGGGGTTGATTAATTAATAGAAATTCAATCCTAACAGTATGGACATACTTATAACTTGATGTTAGTATGTTATGCTTTGATGTATGATTTGGTTTGATACCATGCACATATGCTAGGAAGTGTAATGGATCCATAGGCACTTACATTACTTGAAAACGTGGAATAGGCATGAGTTAATTGTAATTCCCATTGACGTGAAATGAGGAATAGGCATGAGTTAATTGTAATTCCCATTTCGTATTGTGACATGAAATCTTGGAATAGGCGTGAGTTAATCGTAATTTCTTATTTCTATGGGAAGATTAGAGATAAGCATGAGTTAATTGTAATCTCTACTTCCACTCCAAGAAATAGGCATGAGTTAATTGTAATTTCATGGATATGAGCAATGATCTAGAATCCGTGGTGATTCATAGTAGGCTCTCGAACATGATGATATGACTTATATAGTGTTTGTCATATTCATGGAATCGGGTATATTCCCGTCATCGAAAGATGTTATGTATACGATAAGAAAGGTGACGATCAGGTTTGTTTATATGCTTTGTTTAAAATTGGTTTTTCAAAACTTATAAAGGGTTAATTTGAAAATGGATGTTCTCACTATGCGCAAGCCTAATCTTTTCAAATTAAATTTTCTTACCAGGTACTAGCTCCGGAAGGGAAAAGCAGGGATGAGTGCTGAGAAATACCGGATTTATACTTTTGGTGATATAATGGAGAAGTTAGTGGAAACACTGATGTTTTGGAGATTTCGTAGACAAACCTCATAATCTGATCATGTACATTATGGATTAGATTAGTAGGTTGTTTATAAAATTTGGATGTATATACGAACCTTGTTACGACTTCTCCATTTATATATGAAGCACTTGGAAAAGAATTGTTGTAGACCTTGTAAATTTAAGGTTTAAAAATGTTGTGGTTTTTGGAAGTTTCAGTTTGGTAACAGAGCTGTAGTTTAAGTGAACTAGGTATGATTGTGAGATACCTAGACTTAAGCTGAGATGAATTAAGTTATGATTTGTGGGATTGGGTAGAAGTATTAAGACGGGATAGTCTTAGAGTCGACGGAAATGTGTGAATTAAGAACTGTAACGATGGTAACGAGGATTCTTATGTATAGTATGTTCATAATTTCAATTAGCTACTGTTATTAATAATATATTGTTACGTAAGCATACTTGTTTTTATATTGTTATGATGATTGATAAACGTTAAAATACGTGTCTTGTGTTTGGGTACGTATATCTATTCTTATGGCTATCTTCTTGTGCTCAACTCAGAATACGATGGTGAATACACCAAATCGATCTTCTACTTCTTTAGAAGATAGGGTGGCCAACGAGGTTGCTGAGAGCCCACCAAGACCAACTATCTTGGGAGAGAGGGGAAGTCAAGCACAAAGAACGAATGTCGGTACCTCTAGTTCGGTGACGACAGAATCTACAATGGAATCTCGCATGATGGAGAACATGATGCGAGTTATGAATAACGCACTGGCTCAACAACAAGAGATGTTTATGAAAGTTTTAAATGACAGAAGTGCTAAGACCGGAGACGGGTTCTGGTGTTGTAACGCCGCCTGTTAACACAATGTTGAATGTTAACAGAAGAGTGGAGAGAGTTTGCTCTTATAAAACATTTCTGAGATGCAAGCTGGATCAGATAATTCGATTGCATGCATGAATTGGATTAGGGAGATGGAACAAACTTTCAGAGATTGTGAGTGTGACAAAGAATCGAAGGTCAGGTTTGGAAGCATATGTTACGTGGAAATGCCTTGACCTGGTGGAACATTGTGACGTCAACAGTAACGGCTCCAGTGTTGGCCGCCATGACGTGGGAATCGTTTAAAAGAAAGATTTTAGAAGAATATTGCAATGAGAATGAAATGGATCGAATTGAGGAAGAGTTTCGAACTCTTAAGAAAGTTACTTCGTCAGTAGGGGAATACACTAGTACATTCCTAGAGAAGCTAAACTTAGTGGGGTATATAGCTCCAACTGAAAAGGAGAAGATTAAAGCCTACCTGAAGGGCTTACCTGCTGATATGATGCCACAAGTTCGGAATTCAAAAGCTGTGACATTGAGAGAAACGATCGAGGAAACCAAAATAATAGAAGTAGTATATGCCAGAGATAAGGAAGAAAAGGCATAAGGGGGAAAGAAAAGAAAATGGGAAGGTCGATCCGAATCTTCTCAGAAATCCAAACTATTTGGCAAGAATATTCGTTTCGAATCTAGACGGGAACCGAACTGGCGCCAAAAATGTCGAAGCAAACATTTTAGCCCATGTCGGGTGATTTCAAATGAATGTATTAAATGTAGAAAGACTGGTCAACAGATTGCAAATTTCCCCATCAAAGGACTGACTTGTTATGAATATAAACAGCCCGGCCACCTACGAAAAGATTGCCCAAAGTTAAAGAAAAGCGGGATTCAAGAAAGAAAGGAAATTACTCCTAAACCAACGGGCAGGGCATTTCATATGACGACTGATGAAGCTAAAGAATCGAAGGATGTGGTTTCCGATACATTTCTTGTTACCTCTATTCCTGCGCGAGTATTATTTGATTGTGATGCAAATCTGTCCTTTGTATCAAAGTTAGCTATGTCTGTCACTATTTTGGAAGATGCCTTAGTAGTTGAAATAGCTAACGCGGGTCAAGTCTTAGTTCAAGAAAGACTTGAGGGTTATATGATTATAATAGAAGAAAAGCATTTCCGATTGACTTGATGTTGATGGAAATTAGGCGATTTGATCTAGTCGTTAGTATGGATTGGTTGTCAATTAATCAGGAAGAAATTCCTTGTGCTAAGAAATTAATTCGCATTCCTATGCCCGGCAACGATGATGTATTCTTCAATAGGGAAAAGAGAAAAGGGGAGATTCTGCTAATTTCTATTGCCAAAGCGCGTAAGTGTCTAGTAAAAGGATGTTAGTCCTATTTAGCATATGTTATAGATGCTAAACTAGAAAAGAAGAGAGCGGAAGATATAAAAGTGGTACGAGAATTCCCATATGTGTTCCCTGATGATCTTCCAGGCTTGTCGCCAGAACAACAAGTAGAGTTCAGAATTGATCTTATTCCTGGAGCGGCACTGATAGCGCGTGCACCAAATCGTTTAGCGCCGATCGAAATGAAAGAAATGATGTCACGGTTGCTAGAACTACTTGTAAAGGGCTTTGTTAGGCCATGTTCTTCACCTTGGGGAACTCCAATACAATTTGTCAAAAAGAAGGACGACACTATGAGAATGTGCATTGACTACAGGGAGCTGAATAAGGTGACTATTAAGAATAATTATCCGCTTCCAAGGATTGATGATTTATTTGATCAACTCCCAGGCGTGACATGCTTTTCCAAGATTGATTTGAGGTCGGGCTATCATTAAGTACGAGTTAGGGAGGAAGATGTTCCCAAGACGGTGTTTAGAACGAGGTGTGGGCATTATGAATTTCTTGTGATGTCATTTGGGTTGACAAATGCTCCAGCTGTGTTCATGGATTTAATGAACAGAGTGTGCCGACCATTTTTAGACAAGTCTGTCATCTTGTTCATTGATGACATACTTGTTTATTCAAAGAATGAAACCGATCATGAATGTCTCCTTCGTGAAGTCATAGATATTCTGAGGAAGGAGAAATTGTATGCAAAATTTTCAAAATATGAATTGCGATACAAATTAAGACTAATACTGAGAATGGATTCATTTTAAATCGATTAATCAAACTCATTCCCATCTACCATTTTATAACTCTATAAACACAATTAATTTCTTTTTAAGCATCCCCTTTAAACTCTAAAGAATCCCACCAACAAACCAATCAATCAGACATAACTCTAAAACTGAGATTGGGATTTGGGATTACCTGATCAGCATGGTTGTAGAATCATATTTCTGTACTCCTTCCTCTACGAAATTTGGTGATTGCCAAGCTCTCTTCTCCAATTGCATTTTGGGCGACCATTTCACTGCTCTCTCTCTCTCTCTCTCTCTCTCTCTCTCTCTTGCTCTCTCAGCCGTCACACACACTTAATCACCCAAAAATATTGTTTCTAGGGTTTTGAGCTCAATATGAGGCTTTTCTACCCTCTTATCAAAATTACAAAATCAGCCCCTAGACTTTCAACCTTAAAAATTTTCTCCACCAAACGTTAATCCTTTCAAATAAAAATCACGGTTATTACAACACCCCCCCCCCCCCCCCTCAAAAGAATTTCGTCCCCGAAATTCCTTTATCGAAAAGATGAGGGTATATGGACTTCATGTCCTCTTCTAATTCCCAGGTTGCCTCTTGCCTTCTAAGAAACTGCCACTGAACGTTTTACCAGTCTGATCTACTTGTTCCTTAACTTACGAATCTCGCTGACCACCCTCTCAATTGGTTCCTCTACGTAAGTCAACTTTCGTTCCCACCAGCGTATTCTACAGTACGACCATGTTTTCCTTGACCGAACACTTCCTAAGATTTGACACGTGGGATGTCGAATGAGCTCCCACTAAGCATAATTCTTCAACAAAAGACGTGTACCAACGAATTATCATTCTTATGGTTAACTATAACTCTTATCCCGAAATCGTGTGACATCAAGAAACACTTCAAATTAAGGGTTTCACACAAACTTTCACTTTCTTAAATGAACATATTTTACCAAAGCTAACGTCACCACGACAGGAATCCCTTACTAAAATAACTACGCTCAATTTTGCCAACCGAACACAAGATCAATCTTGGATAACACCTTGACTCGCAGTTAAGAATTTTCTTCAATAGGTTACACACAATTCTACAATCACCCTCCTAACACAAGGTACATCTAAGTCAGATAACATTTTCTCACATTAATTATGCGGAACACAATCCAAAGATAACGATCGAATCACACACTTTTACCACAACGTCACTCCCACACTATTGCCAAGTCCCATCCAATGGTCCTTCATCCCGAGCATTTCATTCGACTACTTTCTTCCATTCCCTTCACAACATAAAACATGCTTCCCGAGGACAGCTCACTAGAAGATTCTCACTCTAGGACGATCACATAAGCTAGTTTTCCTCACTCTTAAGCCAATCACATACCCACAAATCCTCTTTCTCATATTCTTTCCAGGAGTTCGCACACTTACTAATGATAATCTGCACACACTACTCCACCTTTCGGTGTTACTGTCAAGCTTACTACTTCCAACCTACTCACTTATTCCGACATATGATACCCACCTCTCCATGCTAGAGTGAAGCAACGCCCACCATTCATTACTTACCACTTGTTGATAACACTTTCTCATTACTACACATAACGAAACGTTTGCACCAAAATTCGAACTTAACGCATTCAACCAAGTCATCTCGATATGACACTAGTGATCGAAGTTACTACCCACTCTTTGATCTCCCAATATTACCTTCTCGGATAATTATTTCACTCTTAGGGGCTGTTTGGTTGGATGGAATCTGATGGAATTGGTGGAATTGGAATGGTCAATTCCGTTGACCAGATTCCATTCCGACGTTTGGTTCAAGGTTTGTAATGGAATGGAATGTTTAAAATTCCACCAATTCCATCAAATGGGTATTTTTCATTCCATCGATGAGGCTTGGGATTGTAAGGAATGGAATTGTAGAAATGGTCAATTCCAAAATTACCTTTGCTCTCTCTTCGTCTTCTCCATTGCACCACCACCACCGCCACCACCGCCACCGCCACCGCCACCGCCGCCACCACCACCACCACCACCGCCGCCGCCACCACCACCACCACCGCCGCCGCCACCACCGCCACCACCACCATCGGTGGTGGTGGTGGCGGTGGCGGTGGCGACGGTTTTGAAAAAAAACAAATAAAATTTCATTCCAAAAAAAACAATTGCTTTTGAAAAAAACAATTAAAATTATCAAAAGGGTATTTTGGTCATTTACCAGATTCCATTCCAATTCCTTTAACATATTCCATTCCAATTCTGTCAACCAAACAGCTGGTCAAACTTGACAACATTCCATTCCAATTCCTTAAAGTCAAATTCCTTTGACAGATTCCATTCCATCCAAAAACATTCCAGCGAACCAAACGCCCCCTTAAGATACAATTTTCAATCTTTAAAGAATTTACAGCTGCTACACCACATTTTTGACTTAACACATCCATCACCCTCTTTAAACTTCCAATGATTCCAAGAATATACTTACTTAACGACTCCTACAAGTGAAAACACTTAGCTTCTCCTTCGGGTAACCACCCACGGCTGCTCCAACATTCTATTCCGATAATAACCATATCACAAGCCAACTTACAACTACGTGCCCCAACCACTAGATTACCAAATCGCACACCTCATCCGAAATTCCAAAAGGACTTCCGCCTAATGCTCCATCTTTCTAACATCACTTTACTACAACGTTGGCTGACACATTTATCTTGGCCATTGAGGCCACTACCATTCGAACATCTTCTACCCCTAACATCATATTGCAGACCAGGTCTCTCATGGTCATTCGTAGACCATTCAAACTTTCCTTCATATTCTCTTGCATGCATAATTGAGTCTATCTCATACTTTGTCATTCCCCAACTATAGTTGAACTATAACTCATGAGTTCCCAATTTTCTCAAACACAACCGTTCTTGCTTGCTCTTACGATCTGAGCCCTTACATAGACAAGGCACAATCCTTCACTGATCGATATAATCTACACACTCACTTCATTTGTGCTACACACCTTATCCTTCTATGAACCCTCCATACCTTGTAAATAGAATGCTTATCAAAAACAACAGTCTCTCATCATCTTAACACCCCTACAAGGTGCTCTATCAACTTTCAACCTTCTGGTTCAAGTCTTCGGCCTCAGCCACCTTACACAGCTGCCGACTTCAACATCAATAGTCAACTTGTTGATACTTTGTTAACCTATTCTTTAACAGGGTTTCCTCATGAAACCTAATCCTTCCACCCTATCATAATCAACTTCATAATGCGTCGCCCTCATTTCAAAACTTACTCATGTAACATCAATATTACAAGATCACCTTAAGACTCTTATTCGACATCGAGGATATCTCGTTTCTGTCTTACTACACTACTCATAACGAGTTGCTAAGACCCACACCTTGAAGGATTCAAGTCCTTCCTCCGAGCGCAACCGCCCCTCGACAACCGTAATTCCAGCTACCGAACAAGGTACAGACCCTTATACAACCGACACCAAGGTTCACTTCAACCTCTTCCACTGTTCACCTCTCTTCTTGCACATAAATACGAAAACTATAAACATTCTCCCCTGGTTTGTTCCACACATCTCCACTCTCGGAATCCTTCTCTATCTTAAAATGTAATACTCCATGACCTAGAGAGTTCGTAGCCTTCATGCATGACAACGCGTTAAATAAATCATTTCGCACTTTTTATTATTTTAAAGAACAACACTTGGAAATGACTTGGGGATACCTGACCCCAACATTCTCATAACTCCAATTCCCTACACAACGATCTCGAGAATCGTTCGCACGCACCCTTTAAGTAAAACTCGGTCTTTCTCAACCAAAACGACGTTGTTATGACAGTGACACATTGAATGAAAATCTTTCGTACGACCAAAATTCTGGAAGGAAATACCGACACAGAATAGATCAGTCGGCTCTCACACTCATTTCTATGACATCAACATGTCAGTACTCCTTTTGGTTATAAAGGTTTTGTTGGCAAATATTTTCTTGACGTTTTGCAACATATTAACCTATCATGAAAAGTGTGAAATATTTTGCAAATCATTAAGCTCAAAATTCCAATGTGCGACGTAAATGAAATCGCCTTTTATTTAAACATACACTTGTACGCGCTGACTCATTTTCGATCAAAATTGATATTTACACATTTACTTTAAATCGTGAAAATTTTCTAAGAACGCTATGCATGAAACTCTACTTGCAATTGAAGGCTACTCACTCTAACAAGGTCAACCGCTTTACTCACGCAACTTATCATTAACACTCTTCCTTCGACCAATGGTCGCCCTCTCGGCCTTGCAACTACTTGCAGTACATATGTTCCACGGTCCACTTACTCAACCATTTAATACTATTCTCGTTCTGATCAATTACCTCACATTCTTCCTCTACACGTTTTCAATCCTCTACTGATATCTCTTTCCATTGATCCTGTCATTGAAAAGCTCGACTAAGAAGTCAGGGCTCTAATCCTTTACTCGCTCTGAATTGATACTTCCAAGATCTCGACACTATCCTTCCTTACCAATCCAACTGCTCTACCTCACGATTTCTAGAACTGGGACTCTCCATAAACGGAAGTCTTACTCAAACTCAATCATTCATCCTCTTCGAAACCACAAAGATCTACCTCTAACTACTCATAACATTCTAAACAACATTTCTTCTCTACGATGTATACATACATCACATCATAAATGATCTCTCATGATACTTCCCCGACAAGGGGTCTCAGCCTACCCCTCAGCGATCTTGCTGACCTTCTAGATTACTAGATCACGACATATAAACTAGCTTAAAACTACAACTTTGGAATAATAAGGCACGCTAAGCACATACATGTACCTGTAAGTTTGCAATTACACTGGTCAAGTATAATCCCAAGCTTATCTTACATGATTGTCCTCGGTACCCTATTAGTCCTACATCTATAATAGTGCTTTCCTTACGGAGTTCCTGATTCTCAGTTGTGATTTCTACTCCCAAAGTTTAAGATTAGGCCCGTTCGATCACCTAATTCCCTTAAATTATGGCTCTGATACCATTTGTAACAGCCCAATTCTAAATAAAGCATACATAGCACTTAAATTTAAAGAATCACAAAACTGGGTCCAAACATTTCATTACATTAGTCTCAAAACATAGGTTGGCGGAAACAACTTTAACACAACTGAGAACATACTAGCTTTTATGAGTGACACGGGCATTGTCTCTATCTGCATCTGTACTCTATCCTGCACTTGCTCACTTACCTGAGTCTTCTACTATTTGCTTACCTGAAAATGGTTTAGTTTTGAAAAGCGAGGGTTAGACCAAAAGGTCTAGTGAATCCCCTCCGTAAACAACATATAACAACAGTATAAAAATCATTTTATATAAACTCATTAACATTCTTCACATAGCATCAATCATGGTACTGCACAGTGTTAAGGATCACATAAACTAACCGCGATCGGGGCCCAAGTAGACTCCCCTCTCGCCTCATACCGGGGCCCAAGCAGACTCCCCTCTATCCGAGTAGGAAGGAAACAAATTCCCTCCTACAAACTCGTCACATATGCCCAAGGGATCATCGGATCCCGAGGTACTCTGATCCCACTATACAGACCGACTCCACATCACATACACATAGCTCGTCATAAGTCATGAAACGGAAAATCTTTATAAATCTTCATAAATCATTTCATGTTGTTAAACAGTCCTTTACTTAAAACATACTTTTCATGATAAAGCATACGTAACAGTTGGTAAACAATTCATGCTCATAAGTGAACCATAATCAGTAAAAACATTTTAACTTTCATTCCACGTAAAAGGGTTAAGGGAACTCACTTGTTCTTCTTGTTTCAAGACTTCTTACTTAGGCTTTCGATCTCTAGATGGAACACCTATAATTTTAATGAACGCACATCATAACTCTTAAATTTATTACTCGAGCTTGCTCCCGAACTTAACCCAAATTTATCTAATTGATAAGTTAGACTTCTAGTCCAAAAATCGAAATTATTGGATTCTGCCTACCGACCCAAGGCATAAATTTCGGATCTTATAATTTAGTCAAATTCCAGATCACTTTTAGAACACTACCGAAACTTACTATGGCCTAATTATTAACAGTAATTCCAATTAACTAAACAATAATCTTACGGTCCAAAATAATTAAATGAATTCCAATTAACTAAGCAATACTATCACGACCTAAAATAATTAAATGAATTCCAATTAACTAAGCAATAACCTCACGGCCTAAAATAATCACGCATACATGGGCCATCATTAATTTCCGATTTTCATTCAAGGCCCACCACCCCATTTCAGTATTAAACAGTTTTGGTTCCTCAACAATTACCCACTTTCGATTCTCCATTAATTTATGTCCATTTAGTTTGGGCCTCGAATTCAAATCCCTTAATTACCGGATCCACTATGTTTCCTTGATATACTAAACCTACAGATCTAATTTGGAAATTCCGGAACTATTGCCCAAGTTCTGGATCATTGGTTTACGGTCCAATAAAAAAACATATCGGATCTCTATCTCATTCCAGAACTTCACATTTTGTGATGAATTCCGGTTCTTAATTTCATTTAGACTCTGGAACCCCTTTGATAACACAGTTCCGGTTCCATTTAGAAACACGGTTTCGGATCCCTTTCCAATCAACCCAATTCCGGTTCTTATGAGTTTATTAGTTCCGGATCTTAAATTGGTCTAGTCCAATACCGGAACTCAAGGGATTCCGGATCCATTTCCATGTGACCCCAAAGTTCCAGACTAAATATAAAATTCTGGAACTTCACAAAACTAGGGCGATTGCGATACAGATTAAGAATATTACTGAGACTGGATCCATTTTAAATCTATTAATCAAACTCATTCCCATCTACCATATTATAACTCTATAAACACAATTAATTTCTTTTTAAGCTTCACCTTTAAACTCTAAAGAATCCCACAAACAAACCAATCAATCAGACATAACTCTACAACTTTGATTGGGATTTGGAATTACCTGATCAGCATGGTTGTGGAATCATATTTTAGTACTCCTTCCTCTTCGAAATTTGGTGATTGCCAAGCTCTCTTCTCCAATTGCATTTTGAGCGACACTTTCACTGCTCTCTCTCTCTCAGCCGTCACACACACTTAATCACCCAAAAATATTGTTTCTAGGGTTTTGAGATCAATATGAGGCTTTTCTACCCTCTTATCAAATATACAAAATCAGCCCCTAGAATTTATACCTTAAACATTTTCTCCACCAAATGTTAATCCTTTCAAATAAAAATCACGGGTATTACATCTTGGGAGAGGGGGGAAGTCAAGCACAAAGAACGAATGTCGGTACCTCTAATTCGGTGACGACAGAATCTACAATGGAATCTCGCATGATGGAGAACATGATACGAGTTATGAATAACTGATAAGTGTGTATTTGTATACACTTTTATACCCATTTAGGACTTTAGTTTACCTTATTTTACATCTTTCACAATTAGATATTGAGTCTTTTAGTCTTGTTTTACACATTTTCTTTATAATGGAGCTAGGATGTAGTTTATGGAATAATCCTATCTTTTTGGTGAATTTTGCTGATTTCTATGTTGCTACAGCAGGGGATGCTACAATAGTGATATTGGCAGGCATGACTCAACCAATTTGGACGGATATTTTGTTGAAGAAAGATCTCAGGCATCTTTTAGTACACTCTTGGGTAGAAGTCAACCCTGAAGATACCCCTGAAGATGCCCCTGAGGACGCTTCCTAAGATAACCTTTTACATGTATTGTAATAAGATGCTTGGTTATTACCCATTGGGTTTAACCACTTTTGTACTTCTTAAGCATCTTTTGGTTCCTTGTTTTCTAGTATAAATAGTTTAGATTGTGTTTTATTTGAACTCAGCTTCTACTGGAACAAAGTTTGTCCTAAGCTTTGTTACCAAATACTTTACATTTCAATTGCAATATTTTAGTTACAAGTCATTTCGTTTCTGTCTGTTGCTATAGCAACCTTTACATCTTTCTTTACTTTATGCACTTACATTAAGTCATTTACATACATGTCATTTACTTTTAAGCATTTACATTCCAGTATGGTAGGCTAAACACCATAGTGTGAGTGTAAGTGAAGGTTGGCAGATTAAGCCAAGTGTCTTTGGACATTTGTTTGCATTGATATTCTGCTTTACTATTCATAAACAACATGAATACTTCATCCAGTAGTCTTTGACAAATTGACAAGTGTTATTCTATTTGGATGAGTTGGACTCAAAATGGAGACAACGCAACTGTTGATGTTGGTTGTGTTATAAAGACTATAAAGAGTTTCTTCAATCCTTTGGGTTGAGAAACTATATGGAAAGAAAGATAACATCCGACTAGTAGGTTCTTGCTGCACTTGCCAAGTGCGCACCCTACGTAAAAAGTCTAATCTGAACTTCCCTTTGAAGGCCATTCAATTCAGTAGTATTGCAGGAGTCTTTGTTGCAGCACTCTTGTGCTTGCTATAGCAATGCTCTGAGCACTTTGTTAGCCCAAATCCAACCTGATCTTGCACCCATACTATCTTTAATTTTTTGTTATTATCTTTCAGTACTTTGCTTTCAGTTACTAAAAAATCTTGTTACCAAAATCCTACTTTGAAAACCAACTTGTTGTTACTCTTCTTGCTTTGAAAGTCCCTGAGGTACGATATCTGGTATTACTTACCATTATTACTTGCTTTGGACGACACTAGTAAAACATGCATGGGTTGCTAGTTGTTGTAGCCTTTTTGGGGTTGCATTTCATCCCGACCAAGTTTTTTGGTGCCGTTGCCGGGGACTTTTGCAAAGAAAGTTACTTTAAGTTGTTTTGCAAAGTTGATTTTTACAATCTGTGTTTTTGTGGTTTATGCCAAGACTACCTCACGCGGCTGTGTTTGATCTTGATCCTGATATTGAGAGAACTTTCAGAAGAAGAAGAAGGGTACAAAGAGCTTTGCTTCAAGATCCTCGTACTCCTGCTGAAATGGCAGCACCAGAACCCAACCCTGAGGAGGAAGTCATTAGGATTGCTAACTCAAGAAATGGTGGCATCTTGGACTATGCTATTCCTATGCTTTCCCATCTGCACACAAGAATACGTAGGCCCCATGTTTATGGTGACCAATCTGAGCTTAAGCCTATTATGTTTCACATGTTACAAACAAATGGTCAATTTGCTGGACTCCTTACTGAGGATCCACATTTGCACCTAAAGAATTTATGGAGCTCACTGAATCTTTTCACCTTGGTGGAGTATCTGTTGAAGCCTTAAGGCTGAAGTTATTTCCATGGTCTTTAAGGGATAGAGCCAAAGCTTGGTACAATTCTTTAGCTCCTGATTCGATCACAACTTGGAATGAAATGGCTGAAAAGTTTTTAAGAAAATACTTTCCCCCAACCAGGAATGCCCAATTTAGAAATGAAATTTGTCAATTTAAACAATTGGATGGATAGGCAGTTCCTGAAGCTTGGGAGAGGTACAAAGAGTTACTAAGGAAATGCCCACATAATGGTATTCCATACTGCATCCAACTCGAGACCTTTTACAATGGTCTTGATTTGTCAGCCAAGCAAATGCTTGATGCTACTGCAGGTAAAGCCTTTATCTCTAGTACCTACACTAATGGTTACAATATTTTAGAAAACATTGCCAACAATAGTGGTCAGTGGATAGATCCCAGAGCAATTGTACTCAGACCAACTGTGGGAACCCTTGGAACAGATCCTATTACTTCTTTAACTACTAAGTTAACAGTCATGAACACCATGTTGAAAAACATGAATGCTCCAGCTGCTAGTACTATTACTGCATAATCTGTCTCTGAGTTCCTACCAGTTCAATGTGTGTATTGTGGTGAAGATCATACTTTTGACCAATGCAGCCTAAATGTTGAATCTTTGAACTACATCCACAACAGACCTAATCAGTTTGGTAACACTTACAACTCCAGATGGAAAAACAATCTAAATTTTTCTTGGCACAGCCCATGTTTGAATCCACCGGCTGTGAAAGATCAGAAGCAGAATTTTCAACCAAACCAACAAGGTCCATATCAACAAGGTCCACCTACCTACCAAAAGCCTCCTAACCAGCAAGGTGAGCAACCAGCTTCCTTGGAAGCTGTGCTGAAAGGTTTTATAAACCATACCACTTCAGCCATGAATCACCAAAATGCTACCATCAAGAATTTGGAGACTCAAATAGGACAAATGGCCTTAGAGTTGAGACATAGACCAAATGGAACACTACCTAGTGATACTGATATCCCTAGGAATGTGGTCAAAGAATAAATGAAAGTTATTAGTTTAAGGAGTGGAAAGGACTTAGTTAGCAGTGGTCCAAAAGGACCGAAGACTGTTATACAACCCATCACTGAGAAGAGTGCTATAGCAACACCACCTGTTGCTGTAGCAACACCCGCTGTTGTTCTTGAACCAGTGGTGATTGAAGAAGATGTGACTGTACCACCTAAGTCTGACTATCCATTACTCTTTCCAAGTGAGATAATCCCCAATACCAACAAGAAAGATGTTGCCACAGATCTAACACCATCAGATCCTGTTGCTGCAGCGCCTGACAAACCAATAGAAGTAAAAACCCCCACTGTTCAACCCTTACCAAATCCTAATAAGGCAGTGATTGCTCCTGTTCCACATTACATTCCTTACCCACAAAGGTTGAGGAATCAACAAGAGGAATTTCAGTTTAAGAAGTTTCTGGATGTATTCAAGCAATTGCACATTAACATCCCATTGGTAGAGGCTATTGAAAATATGCCTAGCTATGCCAAATTTTTGAAAGATATCTTGAGTAAGAAAAAGAAACTCACTGAGTATGAAACTATTGCCCTTACAGAAGGATGTAGTGCCCTTGTCTCCAATAGACTTCCCCCTAAACTGAAGGATCCTAGGAGCTTTGTAATTCCCTGTTTAATAGGTGGGAAACATGTAGGAAATGCTCTATGTGACCTTGGTGCTAGCATAAACCTTATGCCCTTATCCATTTTAAAAAATCTAGGGATAGGAGAGGCTAGACCAACCACTGTGACTCTAGAATTGGCAGACAGAACCATAGCATACCCTAAGGGCAAGATAGAGGATGTTTTAGTACAAGTAGATAAGTTCATCTTCCCAACTGATTTCATAATCCTTGACTTTGAAGCTGATAAGGATACACCTTTACTCTTAGGAAGGTATTTCCTTGCCACTGGTAGAACCCTCATTAATATCCAAAAGGGAGAGTTGACCATGAGAGTAAACGACCAAAATGTTACTTTCAATGTTTTCAATTCCATGAAACATCCTAATGAAGTTGAGACATGTTCTATGCTAAGCATCATTGAATCAATGAGTCATGAGGGAGCCTTAGAAGAGATTCTAGTAACCAAAAGTGAGCAGTTCGAAGAACTTGAGGATAGTGACAGTGAGGAGGATAGTACCTTAGACAGTAGTGAGTTGCTGCAGCAAGCTACAACATTTGAACTTTTGGAAGAAGAGCCCACACATAAAACCTCTTTACCATCAATAGAAGCACCACCAGATTTGGAGTTGAAACAATTACCTGCCCACCTTAAGTATGCATTTTTGGGGGAGGACAGTAAGGTACATGTGATCATCTCAGCTTCTTTGGAAGCTGAGCAAGAGAAACAGCTAGTTGAAATGCTTCCATCTCACACAAAAGCCATAGGTTGGACCATTTCTGACGTTAAAGGTATAAGTCCATCCATTTCTCAACATAAGATAATCTTGGAAGACAAGGACTTTACCTCTGTAGAGCCTCAAAGGAGATTGAACCCTGTAATGAAAGAAGTGGTCAAGAAAGAAATCCTAAAGTGGCTTGATGCTGGAATCATTTACCCTATAGCAAGTAGAAATTGGGTAAGTCCTGTCCAGTGTGTTCCAAAGAAGGGGGTGTCACTGTGGTAGAAAATGAAAAGAATGAGCTAATCCCAACTAGAATAGTGTTAGGGTGGAGGATTTGTATGGACTATAGGAAGCTTAACAAAGCAGCCCACAAAGACCATTTCTCTTTGCCATTCATAGACCAAATGTTGGATAGGCTAGCTGGAAAAGAATACTATTGTTTTTTAGATGGCTATTCAGGGTATACAAGATTGCTATAGCACCTGAGGACCAAGAGAAAACAACTTTCACTTGCCCTTATCGTACTTTTGCCTTTAGGAGGATGCCCTTTGGATTGTGTAATGCACCAGCCACATTTCAGAGATGCATGATGTTCGTTTTCTCTGATATGTTGGAAACCTCTATGGAGATTTTCATGGATGACTTTTCTGTCTATGGATCTTCCTATGAGGATTGTTTGAAAAACTTAGAACAAAGCCTTAAGAGATGTGAGGAGACTGATCTAGTTCCAAACTAGGAAAAATGTCATTTCATGGTAAAAGAAGGCATTGTTTTGGGTCATGTAATTTCAAAAAGGGGAATAAAGGTAGACAAGGACAAACTAGAAGTCATTGAGAGTCTACCTGAGCCCACAAATGTTAAAAGTATAAGAAGTTTTCTTGGACATGCTGGATTTTATAGGAGGTTTATAAAAGATTTTTCAAAAATTTCCAAACCCCTCTGTTTATTACTTCAGCATGACCAACCATTTGATTTCAACAAGGAGTGTAAGTCTGCTTTCAACACTTTAAAGAATGCACTGATTTTTGCCTCTATTGTTGTTACTTATGATTGGACAAACCATTTGAACTTATGTGTGATGCAAGTGATTGGGCAGTTGGTGCTGTTTTAGGCCAAGTTAATGACAAGATTTTTCACCCAATCTACTATTTCAGTAAAACTTTAAATGAAGCCCAAATAAACTACACAACCACTGAGAAAGAACTTTTGGTTGTGGTTTTTGCATTTAAAAAGTTTACATGATACTTAATGGGTACTAAGGTCATTGTTCACACTGACCATGCATCCATCGAGTATTTGATTTCCAAAAAAAGATGCCAATCCAAGGTTAATAAGGTGGGTTCTTTTGTTTCAAGAGTTTGAGATTGAAATAGTAGATACAAAAGGGGTGAACAATCAAGTTGCTGATCACTTGTCCAGGTTAGAAAAAGAAGAATCAACCACTAGTGGAATTAATGAAAAGTTCCTTGATGAGCAGCTCTTGATGCTGCAGCATCATACAGCCCCTTGGTTTGCAGACATTGCAAATGTCTTGGTTGTTGGGATCATTCCACGAGATTTAAAAAAAGGCCAAAAGAAGAAGCTAATCCATGATTCTAAGAACTAGACCCCTTTCTTTTTAAAGTAGGGGCTGACCAGATCCTAAAGAGGTGCATACCTCAACAGGAAGTGCCTGCAGTGCTACAGCATTGTCATGCTGGTGCATATGGTGGCCACTTTGGTGGCCAAAGAACTGCAGCCAAGGTTCTTCAATCTGGGTTTTTCTGGCCAACACTATTCCAAGATGCTGATAATTTTGTGAAGAGGTGCAATGAGTGTCAAAGGGTTGGATCCATCTCCCAAAGACATGAAATGCCCCTCAATGGCATTCTTGAAGTAGAAATCTTTGATGTATGGCGAATTGACTTCATGGGTCCATTTCCCATGTCTGGAAACAATCAATACATATTGGTGGTTGTGGATTATGTAACCAAATGGGTAGACGCCATAGCCTGTCACACCAATGATGCCAAGACTGTAGTAAGTTTTTGCATAAGCACATATTCACAAGGTTTGGTACCCCTAGAGCCATGATCAGTGATGAGGGTACCCACTTTGTGAATAACATGATGAAAGGAGTTCTGGAAAAGTATAACATAAACCATAGGGTAGCAACAGCTTATCACCCTCAAACTAATGGTTTAGTAGAACTTTCCAACAGAGATATTAAGAGCATTCTAGAGAAAGTGGTAAAGCCAACAAGGAAGGATTGGTCCTTCAAGCTTAATGTTGCTTTATGGGCTTATAGGACTGCCTATAAGACACCCATTGGAATGTCCCCATATAAGTTAGTTTTTGGGAAGGCATGCCATCTGCCACTTGAACTAGAACACAAAGCCTTTTGGGCTTTGAAGGAGTTAAATTTGTGTCTTAATGCTGCAGGAGAAAGAAGGAAGCTACAGATTAATGAGCTTGAAGAATTGAGATTTCTCTCTTATGAAAATGCCAAGATTTACAAAGATAAAACCAAAAAATGGCATGATAAGAGGATCTCACAAAGAGAAATTGTAGCTGGCCAAAAAGTTTTACTCTTTAACTCTAGGTTGAAACTTTTTCCAGGAAAACTAAGATCCAAGTGGA
>JAWVWS010000381.1:0-25000 GCA_033807775.1 Saussurea involucrata | reverse complement strand
TCTTGATTGTCCAGTCTCTGTGGATTCGATTCTGGTATTTTACCAACTATTACTTGCTGTGACGATCATAGTGGACAGTGTACACTTGCACTTCCCACTGTGGACAGTTTGCAACCCACTGCGATTAAAACACATATTTCGCACGTAACACCCCACAAAAAAAAACAAATAAATAAATATTTATATATATATAATAAAATATTACTGTCTAGTTAGAATAGACACGAGTAAATAAAATGGTCAAGCAACCATAGCGATGACAAAAAGGGCCGAGTGATAGAAGAAAAGTCAGAAAGTTCAGAACTGTTTTAAGATTGACACACTCAGGATTTTTGATCCATTTTACCCTTCGTTTCCTAACCATAACCCTAGCCCTGTTACAACCCTGTTAAAGACCTGAATGATCTTTTGGAAAATGTGATTAGAGTTTACAACCACCTCTACCGATATTCCTTATCTTGCTACTTGATTCTTTCTAAGACCACCTTCTTGTACATTTGTGCGTTTTTCATGATTAGTTGTTCATGCATATATCTTGTGATTTTTTGTACATAAACTCCAACGCATGAGCAACATGTGCGACAGCCTAGGTTCGAGCGAGATGAGAGCATCCCGTAAGGTAGGGTCGAGGCGAAATCCTCCCTGATCATGCATGAAATTGGGTGGAAGTTGATGCAGTGTGGTCCCGACCAGTTTTATTCTCAACGAGTTAATGTTTTAACCTCTGCGGACTGGGGGTGTTTTAGAAAGGGTTCGGATTAACCGATTAATTCGGTTAGTTGAATAAGATATGTAAAGATCCATAATGACACCACCGACTTCCCATGTGTGCGAATTATGTTTTAATTCTGGTTTTTGATTAATGTTATCGCTATTTTGCTTGAGGACAAGCAACGCTCGGTTCGGGGTTGTTGATAATGTCGATTTCGACATTATTTCGGCTACTAAATCTAGTGGTTGTTGGGTGTTTTCAGGTGAAATAGTGGATTTTACTGATGAGTTTTATGAGATGTACAGTTAGTCGGCCTGGAAGGGAATTGAAGAGGATCGCGAGTACATTTTCCGAAGAAGAGCTCAAAATCCGAAAAAGACGAAAGTGGAGCAAGCATAAGTTGGCGCGCCTTTTGGCGCCACTTAACTAGCACGGAATGAGCGCGGGTTTTTAAAGGCAGAACTTTCCAGAGCGTGGCGCGCCTTGTGGCGCGACATAAATAGCGCCGTAACTGGCGCCAACTCTCATATACGATTGAAAAGCCCTATTTTCTAATTTTAGGGTTATCAGTCAGACAGGACGACGGCAGGAGGCAGAGGCGAATTTTGGGAGCAAATTGAGAGCACGAATACAGAGGTGACAAGAGATCGATTGGAAGACAACAACGATTGAGTACGTGATCGTGGAAGGGATTCTTCTCTGGGAGTTACTTATATTTTTTTTGTAGAACTTTTCAAACATGATTTCTTCTACTTCGTTTGTAATCTTTCAGTTTTCTTTACACACCCCCAACATGAGCTAAACTTCATGTTGGGGGGTTGGATGATGGATGTTTCATAGATGTAGGCTTTGAACGACTTTTATTTCGGTTTTAATAGATGGACGACGACTTTGATTTCATGCTTAATGCTTTTAATAAACTGATCACTTGTTAAATGATTTGATAACTCTTGAGTGTTCGATGGAAATCTCAAGATTTAGTTCGAATTCAATGGCCACCGAAGGGAATTAGTTAGAGATAATCTATTTCCTTCGGTGTTGTGGTAAAAACCAATTACCTTAACTTAATTCAACTTTTAGATCGAAAGATAAGCAGTTTCAATTAAGTTAAGTCTCGATGCAGCTTGAAGAAGTGTAACAAGTTTAGGTTTTACAAGTCATAAATCGTTTTAACCATTTATAAGTAATTTCGAAGTCTCATCAATTGAATTCATTCGGAGTCCAACCCTCCATTCTCTCTTTTGATATTAATCCCAATTAGTTGTCCTGTTTTCATACGTTTTACTAGTCAAGATATTTTTACAATCAAACCAAATCAATTTTAATCGCTCAGTTAATAGTAACTATAGTCATTGCGGTACTTAACACCTGGTTTCTGTGGATTCGATACTCGTACTTCCGTACGTATTACTTGAGATGACACCGTACACTTGTGGTTAGTCAAGGGGGGGTGTAAACCTGCCTATCAAGTTTTTGGCGCCGTTGCCGGGGAACTTGTTTTGTTAATATCACTACCAGTTGTAGTAATTATTATATTGAGCATTTTCTTTTATTGCAATTTTATTTTTATTTATTTTTATTTTATTTTTGATCCTCCTTATTCACGATTGTGATCCAAATTTCTTGCTACTGCATTATTACGAGAACTAACTTGTACTCTATTCCTTGCTGCAGATCACTTCTAGTTTATGCTAAGAAGGAGTTCCTCTGGTGAACTCAAACCATTTGATCCTGAAATCGAAAGGACTGCAAGGAGACTAAGGAGGCAAGCTAGACTCAGACTTCACCAAGAAATGGAAGGTGTCAATAATGAAGAGTTCGACGTTAATTGGGAGGACAACAACGTTAACAACGACAATGTTAACAATGGTCTCAACAACGTCAACAACAACGGTGTTAACAACAATGCAAACAATGGTGTGAACAACAACGTTAACAACAATGTCAATCATCCACCACCACCACGACAGAGGGTACCTATGCGGAGTTTTGCCAACCCGAACATGGGGGCCGTATAGAGAGGATCTTATGTCCCTCCAATTGCAGCAAACAATTTTGAAATCAAGACTGGCACCATCCAATTGGTGCAAGCAAACATGTTCGGAGGAGCAGCATCTGAAGACCCGCATAGCCATTTGAGAACGTTCGAGAAGATTTGCAACACCTTCAAGGTGAATGGCGTTGACCCAGATTCGATCAAACTCTGACTCTTTCCGTTTTCACTGAGGGGTCGAGCAACTAAATGGGGAGAGAATCCGGATGGAGTAGGAGCGTCGAACCTACCACCGGCACAGCGAGCGAGGAGACGACAACAAGGAGCAAGCTCATCTTCAAGGAGATGGAACTGCGATTAGGTAAGGCGGTTTGATCTCTTTTTCCCTTCATGATCTTTGATTTTAATTCATTTGGGATGACTGTACTTAACTGCATAATTTTATTTTGGATGACTGTAATTAATTCGCACGCATATGTTGGAATACTATAACTGATATTATCACATTGGGGACAATGTGTAGTTTGGTTTGGGGTGGAAGTAAGTCAATAGTGTCATTTTAATCTTTACTGTATCTTAGGCAAGTAACGGAATTGTGGTCATTATGATGGAACTTGTTTCCGAGTCACCGTTAGTGGTAAGTCAAATACTTTTTTTGAGGAATGAACTGGGACGGATAATGTAGCATCAAGTGAGACTTGAAAGATTACATGTATTAGGGACATTAGTGGAGACCACCCGATAGTGAGATTCGAGCCTAACATGACGTACTTTCATTGCGAGAGAATTAAGCGTAAAATCTAATACACTTTTTCAATTTCCTTGTCGTGAGTATAGATTGATCTCGCTGTACTTCTGTGTTGAGTAGCAAAGATAACCATCAGGATATTAGGAAAAGGTATAGTAAACCGTATCGTGTGAATCTAAAGAGATGATTTCAGGCATTGTGTGTTTGTTGAACCAGTTTTTAGCTATCATCCCTTTCTAACCCATTATGTGTGTAACCAAAGCCCTTTTTGCAGCCAAACACTCTCCAAAGTTTTCAGTTCAAACCCCACCATGAAACCCTAGCCAAAAGCCTTAGCCAACATTGATCCGAAAGTGTGTCCATCATAAGCAGTAATGAACAGTCAAAGAGAAATGCAGGTCAGTCATAGAGAGAAAAGGGGCCAATGTAGTCCCAAATAAATAAAGAGGGCCAATGATGCCCCACAAAAAAATAATAATAAATAAACAAATATATATATATATATAATAAAATATTACTATCTAGTTAGAATAGACACGAGTAAATAAAATGGTCAAGCAACCATAGCGATGACAAAAAGGGTTGAATGATAGAAGAAAAGTCAGAAAGTTCAGAACTGTTTTAAGATTGACACACTCAGGATTTTTGATCCATTTTACCCTTCGTTTCCTAACCATAACCCTAGCCCTGTTACAACCCTGTTAAAGACCTGAATGATCTTTTGGAAAATGTGATTAGATTTTACAACCACCTCTACCGATATTCCTTATCTTGCTACTTGATTCTTTCTGAGATCACCTTCTTGTACATTTGTGCGTTTTTCATGATTAGTTATTCATGCATATATCTTGTGATTTTTTGTACATAAACTCCAAAGCATGAGCAACATGTGCGACAACCTAGGTTCGAGCGAATTGAGAACATCCCGTAAGGTAGGGTCGAGGCGAAATCCTCCCTGATCATGCATGAAATTGGGTGGAAGTTGATGCAGTGTGGTCCCGACCAGTTTTATTCTCAATGAGTTAGTGTTTTAACCTCTGCGGGCTGGGGGTGTTTTGGAAAGGGTTCGGATTAACCAATTAATTCCATTAGTTGAATAAGATATGTAAAGATCCATAATGACACCACCGACTTCCCATGTGTGTGAATTATGTTTTAACTCTTGTTTTTATTAATGTTATCGCTATTTTGCTTGAGGACAAACAACGCTCGGTTTGGGGTTGTTGATAATGTCGATTTTCGACATCATTTCGACTACTAAATCGAGTGGTTGTTGGGTGTTTTCAGGTGAAATAGTGGATTTTACTGATGAGTTTTATGAGATGTACAGTTAGTCGGCCTGGAAGGGAATTGAAGAAGATCGCGAGTATATTTTCCGAAGAAGAGCTCAAAATCCGGAAAAAGACGAAAGTGGAGCAAGCAGAAGCTGGCGCGCCTTTTGGCGCCACTTAACGGAATGAGCGCGGGTTTTTAAAGGCAGAACTTTCCAGAGCGTGGTGCGCCTTGTGGCGCGACTTAAGTAGCGTCGTAACTGGCGCCAACTCTCAGATACGATTTAAAAGCCCTATTTTCTAATTTTAGGGTTATCAGTCAGACAGGACGACGGCTGGAGGCAGAGGCGAATTTGGGGAGCAGATTGAGAGCATGAATACAGAGGTGACAATAGATCGATTGGAAGACAACAACGATTGAGTACGTGATCGTGGAAGGGATTCTTCTCAGGGAGTTACTTATATTTTTTTTGCAGAACTTTTCGAACATGATTTCTTCTACTTCGTTTGTAATCTTTCAATTTTCTTTACACACCCCCAACATGAGCTAAACTTCATGTTGGGGGGTTGGATGATGGATGTTTCATAGATGTAGGCTTTGAACGACTTTTATTTCGGTTTTAATAGATGGATGACGACTTTGAATACATGCTTAATGCTTTTAATAAACTGATCACTTGTTAAATGATTTGATAACTCTTGAGTGTTCGATGGAAATCTCAAGATTTAGTTCGAATTCAATGGCCACCGAAGGGAATTAGTTAGAGATAATCTATTTCCTTCGGTGTTGTGGTAAAAACCAATTACCTTAACTTAATTCAACTGTTAGATCGAAAGATAAGCAATTTCAATTAAGTTAAGTGTCGGTGCATCTTGAAGAAGTGTAACGAGTTTAGGTTTTACAAGTCATAAATCGTTTTAACCATTTATAAGTAATTTCGAAGTCTCATCAATTTAATTCATTCGAAGTCCAACCCTCCATTCTCTCTTTTGATATTAATCCCAATTAATTGTCCTGTTTTCATACGTTTTACTAGTCAAGATATTTTTACAATCAAACCAAATCAATTTTAATCGCTCAGTTAATAGTAACTATGGTCATTGCGGTACTTAACACGTGGTTGTAATGCCCTCAAATTTGGAAAGAGCAACTAATTAAAATTTCAACAAAATATCTAAATATATTAGATCATCTCTACAATTCCTTCATCAAAATACTTCAGAATTAAAACATCTCAATATCTACAAGAAAATAACTCAATCGGGTGTCACTTAATACAATGCAAGTTGCTAGTCCAAACGAATGCGGAAGACTTCACTAAACAAGTCACCTCACATGCACTTTACTAGCACTCGCCACTTCCCAATGTAGCTAGAGTTACCCCAATCTGAGCCTGTTGCACATGCCGACAAATAAAAAGGGTTAGGCTTACGCCTAGTGAGTTCAAGCATTTTATCATGACTATATAAAATCATAAATCGGAGGTTAGTAGTTATAGTCGTGATTTAAATCAATCTTTAAATGAAAGCTTGCGACAAAGACTATCATTTCTAAAAAGATCTCTCAAACGGCATAAACGACTCATTTTCCAACACACTCAAATCTATGGAAACCATACCCGAAAAGTGTAATGCGTTTCCAAAATGAGTTACAAATCCTAGTTCACCCAATTACGTGAATAAGTCTAGTTTAGGCAAAACCTTCAAATACGGTTGACACTACATACTCAACCCGTAAAACATGGAAACCATCCAATTAAACATAACTCTTTATTAAAACATAATACGAAGCAAAACTCACGCAATCGTAAAATGTAATAAAGATCAAATACCATAAAATAGAACTCCAACAGTTAAAACATCCAATAAGAATGTAACGTAAATCCGTTCATCAATCATGGAAAACAATCCATATGCATGTATTATAGCCTCAACAATGCGAATGAACAAAATACCCGAAATTAACACCCTTCGGTGACGGGGGAGACCCGATCTCATCGAATGTGGCAAACACATAAATTAGACCACGATTAAATAAATACAAGTAAGCTTCTTGGATATGGAAAATCAGATGACATCAACCATACTAGGTCTTTAGTCAATCATCGGCATCAATCATACTAGATCTTTAGCCTATCTTAGACATCAACCCAAACTAGGTCTTTAGTCCATATCCGACATCAACCAAAACTAGGTCTTTAGCCCCTCTCCGGCATCAACCAAAACTAGGTCTTTAGCCCCTCTTGGACATCAACCATACTAGGTCTTTAGTCCAAGCCCTCAAGTTCAACCATACTAGGTCTTTACCTTGGAAACCCACCATCCAAAACAAGCTTACTCGACTTAAATATAAATACATGACCCGAAAAGAATAACTAATGCGTTCAAATCATGTAAACCTCAAATATGATGCAACTCACACAATGCAAACCCCAAGCCCACGTCGAGCTTATTAAAACCGAGCGAATGCCATCAAGACTCAATCGAGTCCAAAACCGAGCCATCTGCTCAAAGATCTATCGATCATTTATCAACGTCAAATCATGCAAATGAAATGCAATTAAGCATATAACACATCCCAGACTCCACCCCGAGCATGTAAATATCAACAACGTGCAATACTATGCAACACGGTGCAATAAAGCAACCTGTAAATAAGACTCCACATCGAGCCATTTGAACCAGGCAAATGTCCCAAGACTATCTCAAGGTCAAAATCGAGCAAAGTGCTCCAAACTTGCTAGACCCATAATGTCGGTCATTATCGTATAAAACGCGTTTAAATATTGTTTAAGAAAACACGTATCCCAAAATCATCATTAACCCCAAAACTCAACACGGGTTAAACAAAAGGGTTTTCCCATAGGACTCACACCCTTAACATTCTCAAAATGACCCAGAACACTAATAGTGCATTTTCCCCAAATGGTTTATTAAAATCATTTAAACCAACATGATTAAACCATCAAATAAACCTCATTTTGAGCAATTAATCTTTTAAAGACAAAATATGGTTTTTATCCATCCAAATAACCAAAAGCCCCAAATATGGGTGTTTTACACATTTATGAAGATAAGCACTTCCAAAAGAGTTAAACTATCCAAATAACTCACCATAGATATTTTCAAGTAAAACACACACAAATATTTGGAAAATATCATTTTGGCATGTACAAAGTTTTCGCAAAGTAACTTGAACTCACCTTGCTAGATTTAGCTAAATCTAGAGTTCCTCCAAACGTATGCTCATTTGATGAAGTTTGCATCCTCAAGCCAAAACTTCCAAAACCTAGATTTATGAATTTCCAACCATCAATAACACAATCCAACCATGTAGAATCATTCCCTAAACACTTAGAATCATTTCTCCCAACATATTATACCCAAAATAACCAATACATCGAAACCATAACTTCCGAAATGAAGAGAAAGAAGATTACCTCAACCATCACGTAAATCCACCAACCAAACACTTCTAGTGTTACCAAAGTGAGCTTCATTCTTCATTTTATCTAAAGAAAGGAAAAGGTTTAGGTGAGGGTTGGGTAAACCCTAGAAAGTGTAGAAATCTTACCAAAACAAAAGTGAGAAGAAAGGTTCTAACCTCCATCCATAATCCCTTGATAAGAACCGAGAGAGAAGCTTTGGTTTACAAGATTCATGGCTTCAAGAGCTCCAAAAACGATTTAGAGGGTTAGGGTTTTGTTTGGGAGAGTTTAGAGTGAGAGAGATGGAATAGAAATGAAAGAAAGCTGAAGTTCGTGGGTTTAAAACACCCTGGAGCCCGACGGCGAGAGTGACAGGCGGTTATGCCACTGTCACTTTCGCGGGGCACTCTCGCCCGCTACCCAATTGCCCACGGTACAAATTCGGCGAAAATGACACTGCGAAAGTGACCATGTCACTCTCGCGAGTGTCATACTCGCTGGCCCTCCCAAAACTCTCGGTACATTCCTGGCGAAAGTGACATTGCGAAAGTGACAATGTCACTCTCGCGAGTGTCATACTCGCTGGACTTGTAACGAGTCCAAACTTGGCTAATTTCTCGAGAGATCCAATTAGCATTACGTGGCCCACCTTCCAAAGCAACACCTTGTCCTTCTAATACTTCTAGACGGAATCATTTACAATTGGAGTTAGGATTTTCGGGGTGTTACACTGGTTCCTGTGGATTCGATACTCGTACTTCCGTACGTATTACTTGAGACGACACCGTACACTTGCGGTTAGTCAAGGGGAGTGTAAACCCGCCTATCACTCTTATACATATGGATCCAATGCATCACAGTCTAAATTACATGACTACAAATGAATGACCAATGCAATCAAAACATGAAATTTAATTGTATACTCCCGCGGGACAGAAGGCGGCGGGGGAAGGAGAGGGAGACTGGGCGAGATCTATTAGAAGCGAATTAAAGTATGTCATATCTGCATATCAAAATCTCAACATAGAGCAAACCAGGCAAATGTCTCCCAATATTCATCCGAGTCAAAACCGAGCCAAAAAACTCAACAACTCAATTTAACTATCACATAAAAGTCATCAAAATCAATAAAACACATTTAACCGATGTTAATGCAAATGCATATCCCCAATACATGATTAACTCAAAACCCATCATTGGTTGGAACAATTCATTTTTCCAAGTGAGATCATATTATTTGTATTTCAAATATCCCATACCCAACAATATGCATTTTCCAAGCCAATTACTCAAAAAATGCATATTTACTAAACAATCTCATTTATAAGATAAATCATCAAAATGACTCACACTCATGATTTATTTATCAAAATAGCCAAAAATCCCAAATACGGGTATTTCACAATATTTATAAAATCAAATGCACCAAATATGCAAAACTCACCAAATAACCCACATATTTGATAAATGTAACATCCCGATCTTTGGAATGTATCGATCTTTTAAAATAAATATGAAAAATAGGATTTTGGATTAAATCCTAAATTTTATGGTCTTGTTGGATGGAGGATTCAAATACGAGTTCAACAGTTCTTTCCGTAGCAAAATCGGAGCTAAAACAAAGAAGTTATGGCTAAAATAGTGTTTAGGAAGAAACCGGGCGACCAGAGTCACGCGCGGGTTTTTGCTCCTGATCTGCATAAAAACACGATTTTCAGCCCCAAACTTCATTTATTCATATCTCTCTCATTTCAACTCCGATTTTGTTGATTCAAGTTGTTATGGTTTTGTTTTTGAGAGCTTTTCAAGGATAGATTGTTAGTTTTGGGGAGATACAAGAGTATTTTGTGGTGAAGTGGAAGCAAGGATCAAGAGCTCATTATCATCACCTCCATCTTTAAGAAATTTAGGGTTTTTAGGTTTTCATCGAAACCTAAGTGGTGAGTCCATCCTCCTAGATTCTAAACTTTCATATGAGTTATAAATGCTCCATTGATGACTTTCTAGTGTTTATGTTTCTCAAATTTCGGTTTGGATGATTTTGAGGAAAATTAGGTCAAATTGGGGGTTTGGGTCAAAATGGAGATTTTGATGTATTATGTTTGAGAAAAATGATTGTAAGTGTTTGGAGATGAATATTGATGGTTGGAAACTCATGGATCTAGGTTTTTGGAAGATTTGTCTTGATGATCCAAGTTTATTCAAAGGAGCTCAAGTTTGGGGAAAATCTAGATTTAGCCTAAATCTAGCAAAGTGAGTTCAAGTTGCTTTGTGAAAAAGTTGTACATGCCAAAAATGTCCATTTTCAAGTGTTTATGCATTTTACATAAAAAAATATCTATGGTTGAGTCATTTGGTGAGTTTTGACTATTTAAAATATTTAACCTTGAAAAAAATCTTATAAAACTCTCACATTGGGATTTTTGGGTAATTTGATAATTATATCTCAAAGAAAAATGTTTTGGTGGGTTATTGTGTAAACTGGGGTCTTTGAAAATATGCACTTTAGTGTGGAAGAAAAATGCATGATTATTGTGGTGAGTCATTTGGATATATGCATATATATAGTTGTGACTTAGGTGGAAAATAACTTGGCTAAATATATGATGGGATTGTGGATTTATCGTATATTGGTGTGTGTTCGTTATATGATATTTAAATGTTTTTCATTATATTGGTGGCCCTTTTTGTTGGCCAGTTGTATTTGTAGAGCTTTGGCTCGTATTTGACTCAAGTGAGTCTTGAGGACATTGGTCCAATGTAAATTACTCTATGTTGAGTTAGAGATTATATGCGTTTGAGTCTTAATTATTAACTGATTACATGTGTTAAAGATGTTGGACATTCTTGTATGGGCCATGTAATTGTTTAACTATATTTGCATTGGATGCATAGCATATGAGTCAGTTTTGTTTATGAGGTTGCATGAGTATTGCGGGGTTGGACTCCAGACCCATGTTGATGACCTTATACTTTTCAAGTAGGCACTATGAGGGTTGAGTCCGGAGGTGCTACCTTAGAGGTAGGCACTAGGACCTTCGCCGCTTTGAAGATAATGCCTTGGAGGTAGTCCTAAGCGTGCAGGGCCTTGTGGTGAAATTCGTGGGAATAGACACTAAGGTCAACCGTCTCTTGAGGTGAAACTTGATAAAAATTCGTAGGAACCCTTGGACGTCTAGTCGCGAGGTGTTGTACGATTAACGTTGTACAAGTGGTATACTTACGTGTTTCCTCCACCTTCAATGGATACGGGTCTCCCCCGTCGTTGTCAATATTATATTGAGTCTTGTGATATGCATGTTAATTTTCATAAGCCTTGTGCGAGTAATTACAAGTATTGACTTTAATATTGGAACCCCTCCACGTATATTAAGGTTTGCTTGAATGACTACTCACATGATTAGGTATTTGGACTTTATTTATAATTACGTTTTGCGTGGGTTGTCGAGTCGGTCACATGCTTTCGGGAATGTATCATATGTATTTAGATTGTCTTCCACGTTGTTATGGGTGTTGTATTATTTCTACTCCTTGTTGGGGCATTTCAAATGGTATAATTTTACTCACGTCTACTTTATTTGAAAACTTAGTATTTATTCACGCTCAAGTGTGTTTTGGATCTAAATCCATTATGGAGTTTTTGGCACGAGTTTTGTGTGCGTTGAAAAATGAGTTGTTCACATATTTAATTATAATCCTTTTTGGAAAATCATGACTTTGAGTGTACTCATTTGGTTTAATGAACTGTTTTAATCATGATGAAAACTCTTGAACTCATTAGGCGTTAGCCTAACCTTTTTATTTGTCGGCATGTGCAACAGGTCCAGTTGGGTATTAATTCTAGTGACACTGTGAAGTGTCGAAAGTTAGATATGAGTTCAAGAAGTAAGTGGCCTGGTGAAGTCTTCCGTGTTTTGGGAATAACAACCTTGTATTGAGTTGAGTAGCACCCGACCTCTTATATCTTGGTGTAAGACTTAGTATATTGAATTATTGAAGTTGTTACAATTTCATCATTGAGTTATTTCTAAGAGTGGTTTGATAAGGAATTTTGTCCTTGTTTGTTGTTAAATCAATGTTTTTGTTTAGTTGCTCTTTCCAAATTTGAGGGTGTTACAATAAACGTCAAGAAAAAATATTAATACTTCAAAATGAATATTTTTGGCATGTTACAGTTTTCACAAAGCAACTTGAATTCACTTTGCTTTGTTAAGTTAAACCTAGATTCCAAATTCCATCTATAACTTCAAAAGACGAAGACTTTAGATCTCCATGCTAACTTGTAGATCTATGGTGTAAAACTTCTCAAGAAGACAAGAACATCTCTTTTACTCTCAAAACATATACAAACAAACCCAAAAGAATAAATGAGGGTTGAGTTGAAAAGAACCAAACCCTATGTTAAGAAATGGTTGAATATAGGATTATCTTTCGACTTCTAGGGACCTAAAATCTTCAAGGAAACCTTAATATCACTTATTCCCACCTTGAAAAGCTTCAAATTACAAATCCATACACTCTAAAATCGCCTCAATTGGGTTAGAAATGAGAAATTTTTGGCTAAACGAAGAACGGCCCAAAAATCATATTTTATGCTTGGAACCCGCTCGCGACTTTGCCACGAGACAATGCCATTGGCATTATCGCTGGACATTGTCGCCCGGGATGTACCAAGGCTAGTACACTTCTCGCAACTATGCCATTGGGCATTGTCGTCAGGCACTGTAGCGCCAACCGTACTGAGAGTTTTTCGACCGCTTTCCCGACCATTATCCCGACAATTCCTCAATCATTTTCCCGGTCGTTCACCAATCAGTTTTTTAGCCGTTCACCAACCGTTTTCTCGGTTCTTCACCGACCATTTTCCCGGACATTCATCGACCGTTTTGTAACGCCCGTGATTTTTGGTAAGTAAAAGTCACCGCGTGTGGTTTTGCGTTAGAAATTTGCTGTTTTTAGTCCCTAACAGAATCGAGGGTATTTCGTGTGACAAAAATCGAGTTTCATGGCTAGGTATAGGCCCGACGACGATGCCCAACGAGTATGACACTGTCACTATCGCCTGACAAAGTCACAGAAGGGAGGGCACCTTCGGTACACCCCCTACGACAATGCTCTACGACATTGACACTGTTATTTTCACATGGCATAGCCCCCGACGGGTACCATATCAATATTAAGTAAGTTTTTCAACTTTGTTCTCATTCCTCACTTCTCATCCTCCTTCCATTCCCTCCCAAATCGATTCCCCCACATTCTAATACGAACCCTAACTGATTTTTGGGGTTTTTTCTCTTTAAAATCTAAGCGTTCCTTGAGTAGAGGTGCACCGACTCACAAATGAGCATAATTAATAGCTTTTAACAATTACTTAATGACAACTAAATAATATTAAACTACAATTTTTCTCAAAAGAAAAACATTTTTCATTTATTTATGAAACAAGCATCACATTTATTTTGGAATAAATGGATTTAAAAGAATAAAAAGTCTAAAACAAACACACTATATATATATATATATTTATTAAATAAATAAATATAAATAATAATTGGTAAATATTTTTATTTTGCCCTTTTACTCTGCTGCTGCTCCTTGTACCTCAAATCTCTAACTTTCTCTCTCTCTCTCTCTCTCTTTCTCTCTTTCTCTCTTTCTCTTCTCTGTTTTCTGTATCTATCGCTCTTCGCCTCTTTCTTAGACCTAAAATCAGCTTCCAACATCGCCATTGAAGAACTCCTATTCTTTGCTCTCAGGTTCTTTTATATCTCATCTCATCATTCGATCCGTCAATCTTTCTTCCTTTCATGTTCTGGTAATTTAGATTATCTGTTATTAGGGTTTGGTTTTTATTTGATGTGTTTGCATGTGAATGATCTTTCGTTTTGTTTTCTATTTAATTAGAAATTTGAATTAGAACTCAATCGGACTTACATGGGATTTACAGGAAAGGGGTTTTGCTAATTCGGTGGGAATAATATAATATGTACGCATACACATCTCAATATGTTAGTTCCATGTTAGTTTTGTTTTTAATTCAGTTCATGTTATCAGTTTGATTGTTACGATTTTCTTGAAAGATGATGTTAGGGTTTATTCAGGATTTTATGAAATTTTCAATTGTTTTGGATTAGAATTTATGAACCTCAGGAGTTTGTTTATTAGCTACAGTGGATGTTTTATATGTTCTCATGTTTTTCAATTAATTTTATGTAATCAAGTCACAGGGACTGATTGTTCTGATTGCTGAATTTGATGTATGTGGCTGTGTTTGTGTGTTTTTAGGCAAAATTGGAGTTGTGGAGTGAAAAAATGGCGGGGAGTTCAAGTGAGGAGTCTGGGGTTAGCAGATCATTAGAGGGAATATCGAATGGGCAGCAGCGGTCTGGGGAAGCATTGGCTGAATGGAGGTCTTCTGAGCAGGTGGAGAATGGAATTACTTCAACATCTCCACCGTATTGGGATACAGATGACGATGATGATTGCGGTATGCTTCTTTCTTTTTCTTCTTACCGGCAATCTAGAGTTTATTTTTCAGTAGAAACTAATATTTTATTAGGAATCTGACTTCTTTTTCAGAAAAGTGAAAAATGATTCTTTTTCTCACGGCCTTCAATTGAGTTGATGAATCATATTCTTCATTGTGGAAGCTTATTTTTATTAGTTTTCTTACTCTTCCACTCCCTGTCTTAAGTTTCTTCTGAAAGATATATATTTATCTCATATGAAATCTACATATGTTCTTATTCATTATAGGTAACCCATTAAATTACATCTATTCCTGTTTAGGCCTTTGTATGAGGTTTGTAACCGACTTTAAGCATGATACTTCAAGAAAGATCATGTAACATAAATAGTTAATGTAATGTTAAGGCAGTATTCACTTATTCAGGCAATTGATACATGTTTAATATTTTTTTTAACACAATTGGTGCAAAATATTTGGATAAATATGTATGTGGACTTGCAGGCTTTTCCCTCCTTTAACATTAGATGTCATTCGAGTCCCAGAATTTTGTACACACTGTTCTTTCTAATACCATTTTTTTATCGAAATGCAGGACCGAAACCTTCTGAGCTATATGGAAAATATACATGGAAGATAGACAAATTCTCACAGATTAACAAGAGAGAACTTCGTAGTAATGCGTTTGAGGTTGGCGGCTACAAATGGTATGTGTTCTTTTAGCGGTGTGAGTTCTATTAGCTCTATTCATTTTCTATTGCATCAAAATATTTCGTGTTTCCATTCTCTCTTTAACCTTTTTTAACCTTTTAACGGCTGCAATCTATCTCTATTTAACCTTTTTTGCTATGGTTTATAGGTATATCTTGATCTACCCCCAGGGGTGTGATGTCTGCAATCATCTGTCTTTATTTCTTTGTGTTGCGAATCATGACAAGCTTCTTCCAGGTATGGTTGAACGATGGGGTTTTTAATTTTCTTTATGTTGCTTAAAATAATTTATAATGATTTCCTTTAACTGAAATAGGATGGAGTCATTTTGCACAATTCACAATAGCTGTGGTGAATAAAGACCCCAAGAAATCAAAATATTCTGGTTGGTTCTTTTTCTTGTCGCCATTATTATTTTACTTGTTGCCATTATTATTTTACTTGTTGGGTTACCTATCCTGGTTGTAATTGACTATATATATATATTTGCAGATACTCTGCATCGCTTCTGGAAGAAAGAGCATGATTGGGGATGGAAAAAATTTATGGAGTTATCGAAAGTGTTAGATGGGTTTGTTGATGCGGACACCCTCATAATAAAAGCTCAAGTCCAAGTTATCAGGTTTCTTGCTTGTTAAGTTTTTAGCTTTATTGGTCCTTATCTTCTCTTGCATGCAGGTGCAATATAAATTTGTATTTATATTTGTATATGTACCATTAAAGCAATGGTCAACTTTTCACTTTGCTCTGATCATTTGTGGCCAGAGGAAGACTGAGGGTGTGAATAGAGAAGCGAAAAGCAATTAATATCTATTTTGATCGTTATGTATTTGAGCAATTAATGCTCCATTCTTTATGGAAGTAGAATAAAAGTTGGTTCCACAAATTTAGCTTGATTAGGTTGTTTTATATTTACTATGTTGTTACATCGCTCAAAATCTGAAAAGCGGTGAGAACCATGATTTGATATACCAGTTATTGCAATGGTAAAGCGGTGGTATAACCGTCCAAAAATAGCAGTTTATATATATATATATAACATATTTATATATACCAATACTACGCATCCCACTTGCACCACAAATTAGGTAACATTTTGAAGATGGAACCAATCTTTTATCTTTTGCTGGATTGTATTTGGATTTTGATCCTCGAAAACAAATACAGAAAATACAAAGGCATAGTTCAGTAACCTTTTTATGCCTTCTGTCTTTTGAGATTAGTTTTAACGAATCTGTAGAGATTGTTCACAATGTTAGTGATACAAAATATTGGATAAAATGTAATATGAATCCTTGATGTATATATTGGACAATTGCTATTGGAACATATTTACTGTTTCTAATTTATCACATGGTTTCTTTTGTTGTTATCAAGCAACAATATTTGAACATATTTCGATACTCTTATCTTACATTTTTAAGTAGCATGTTTGCCCTTGGTTATTTGCTCTATTTCTCTCTCTAGGATATAATTTACGGCTTATACTATGGTTGTTATTTGCTAACATTTGCTTGAACATAAAAACATATTTGATAAAAAGTGATAACATTTGATAATGGGTTTTGTAGGGAAAGAGCAGATCGCCCATTTCGATGCCTTGACTGTCAATATAGGAGAGAACTCGTTAGGGTATATTTGTCAAATGTAGAGCAAATATGTCGCCGCTTTGTGGAAGAGAGAAGAGGAAGGCTTGGAAAGTTGATAGAAGATAAAGTTAGATGGTCAAGGTAATCAAGTAAAGATACGTTGTTGTCACTTCAATACAAAGAATTTGGTCAATGTTGACTCTTGTTTTTGCCATGTTTCAGCTTCTGTAATTTCTGGTTGGGGATCGATCAAAATTCTAGGCGTCGCATGTCAAGGGAGAAATCGGATTCAATATTGAAAGTTGTTGTAAAACACTTCTTTATAGAGAAGGAAGTGACATCAACTTTGGTGATGGATTCTTTATATAGCGGATTAAAGGCTCTTGAAGGTCAAACCAAGAACAAGAAGGCCAAAGGAAAATGCGATGCTGAAGAATTACCAATACCCGTTGTCCGGATGGAAAGTGACACATTTATTCTCGTTGATGATGTGTTGCTATTGCTCGAGAGGGCTGCCTTGGAACCATTGCCTCCAAAGGACGAAAAAGGCCCACAAAACCGTACTAAGGTGAGCAAAATCTCTTATAAGTAGACTTTAAGGTTTGCTAAAAGTTTCTAAAATTTGCTAAAGTTTTGTTATGTTTTGAAGCATTGCAGATCGCATAAAAATTAGTTAAGATTGTAATAAAAAAATCTCTGGTTTAAAGGTATAAGATAAATTTATGTTTGTACTATGCTAACCAAACGAAGCTACCTAAGAGAGTTTCTTTTATTAATGTCTTTTTCATTCATCTTTTATTAACGTCAATTTTTTTTTATTTTATTTCTTGCGAAAATCTCATGGTCTCTTTTGGTGTGCTAAGGATGGTGGATCGGGGGAGGATTTCAGCAAGGATTCTATTGAGCGTGATGAAAGGCGCCTCACTGAATTAGGACGTAGAACCATCGAAATATTTGTCCTAGCGCATATTTTCAGGTAATAGTCTGATACTTTTAATTAGAGAGTATTAAGGAAATTGGATTTTATCAATTCTAATTCTTTTTATGTCAAGCAGATCAAAATAGTACGCATTTCGGAACTAGTATTTGACTGTTAATTTCATCTTTTTTTGTTGAATTTCATGGTTCTGGATAATTAATCGTTACGCAATCTATTTTTCTAGAGTAAATTACGTTTTTCGTCCCTGGGGTTTCTTACAAATTGCAGATTTCATCCCTGTGGTTTCGAAATTTCGGTTTTCATTCTTATGGTTTACAGTTCATTTCTATTTTCGTCCCTTAGGCCAAAGCACTACTTTTACGTATAAAGGACTAAAATAGAAATTAATTGTAAACCATAAGGATGAAAAAAGCAGTAAAATTTAAATCATAAGGACGAAAAAAATGATGAAATACAAACCATAGGGGTGAAAATCGTAATTTCAAAACATAAGGACGCAAATAGAATTTTTCAACAAATCACAGGGACTAAAAATGTAATTTACTCTTTTTTCTATTTCAAGCATTATTCTTACTAGTGATTTGGTACAGCAGTAAAATAGAAGTTGCATACCAGGAGGCAGTTGCTTTGAAGAGGCAAGAGGAGCTCATACGTGAAGAAGAGGAAGCATGGATGGCTGGCAGTGAACAGAAAGCAAAACGTGGTGAAAAGGAAAAGAAATCAAAGAAAAAACAGGTTTGTAAAATCAAACAAAAAGAAATTTTATAATTTCATTGCGATTCTATTAGCTTTTTTTGATTTTTTCCATTACACAGGGGAAGCAGAAAAGGAACAATCGGAAATCAAAGGATAAAGTGAGGGAAGAAAAAGGTGGTGTTGTAATAGAGGAGGAGAAACCTCAACAACAGATCCCAATGATTGAGGATGCTGAGTTAATTAAAAAAACGGATACAATTGAGGATGCTTCTGATGTTTCAGATTCAGTGGATTGTGTAACTGAGGAGGCACTTCTTAGGCCTGATTCAGATGATAGAGATTCAAGCCCTGTTAACTGGGATACGGATACGTCTGAACCTCATCCTCCCACGGAAGCGTGTAGTAGTGGGCTTTCTGTTGCTCAAAACGGAGAGAGAAAGAGTCCGTCTGTGATGGATGATAGTTCATCCACGTGTTCAACAGATTCACTCCCGTCAGTTGTCATCAGTGGCCGTTACAGAGGAAACTCACATCAGAATCAAAAAACCCAAAGCTCACCTAGCAGGTTGGTCATTTTCATAACAATATATATATATATATATATATATATATATACATATATGCGTATGGCGGAAGCTTCTAATGAGAACCATAAGGGAACCGTGAACTTGTATACTTGCATATATAGTATATCTACAATGATGACTATTTCCGCTTTCTGTGTATGTGTGTGTGTAAATATATATATATATATATGTATATATATATAGGTGAGTTCAAACGAGAAGGCTAATATATATTTTAGGTTCAAGGGAAAACCGCAAAAAATGATAAACTGAGGAACACCCTGGTAACATGCGGCTGGACGGTATGCACATCAAGTAATTTGTAACATGCACACCTGTATATGCACATGTGCATAAACCAAAAAAATAGCTTCAGTTACCTGTATGCACATGTGCATACTGTTCAGATGAACGGTTACCAAGGTGTCCTTTAGTTTTTCGTTTTTTGAGGTTTTCCACACACACACACACATATATAGGGTGGGAAGTGTTGGTTTATGCATAAGATGTGGTTTCTTATATAATGTAGAGGGAAAGTGAAGCGAGGAAAGGCTACCGGTGAAGTGAGTGGAGGGGTCAGCAATATGCAGAAACAACCAGCTGATGTCGTTATGTCTGAGTCAACACAGCCAAGCGATGAACCGGAGTGTGATGTGCCTGCTGCACTCTTGTTGCAGGATAAGATGAAGTGGCTTGCACAAGATGTCGTCAGGAAAGTGGTATCATACTATTTCCTCTATACTATTCTTCATTATATATTATTTCCCCGTTTACAACACAACTTCGTTCTCACGTTTTAAGATTATTAAGGTTCAGTTATCTAAAGCTCTAGAGTCTATACCTTATTCCTTTTGACTTGATCTATATGGTATTTTTTTAAACGATAGGAAGAAGTTGTTTCATTGCAAAAGAAGCTAAGCATCAAGGATGAGGTTGAATACGAGAAAAATTCGAAGGAAAAGATGGCTGTTATTACACCATCTTCACCAAAAAGCCCTTCAAAAGCCTCTCCACGAGCCCTTCAGAAATCCGACCTCAGAAAGACTGCAGCCTCTGATTCCGGTGTCGCCAAAAAACCTTCTGAAAATCCCCAAACCACTGAAGCTTCAGTCGTATCGAGATCCAACACTCATAACACCGGGACCCACAAACCAGCCGAAAAGCCTTCAATAGTTCACCAAGGACCTGCACCCACTCAGAAACCCACTAATGTGGTTCACCAAGTTTTGAGGCCAGCCGAAAAGGCGGCTCCAGTACAACAAGTGTCGGCTAGGCCGGTTCCAGCCATGTCGAGGCCGTTGAGTGCTCCTCTAGTTGAAGCATCTAGACCGAATGCCACCAGTACTGCACCGGTTATCTCGATGGTCCAAACCGCACCGTTGCTGTCTCGGTCAGCAAGTGCAGCCGGGTATCTTTGTCCTGAACCGTCACCCATGAATTACGGGCCTCCGTCGTATCGAAACGCGATGATGGGGAGTCCGATTTCCGCAACTTCGTCTGCTTTCGGTCAAACCCATTCAAAACCAACGGTCAACTCGTCGTATTCACAGCCCATGTTTTTACCTCAAAGTTCTGAAAGAATGGATTCAGTCAGACCAAGCTTTTCTTTCGGAATGATGAATCATGACGTTGTTTTGCAAAACGGGTCCCAATGGATGGAAATGGATAATAATAATAATAATATTTATAAGCCGATTCACAACAGACACCAAGCTCAAGGCCCGTTAACGGATGAATTCCCACATCTTGATATTATCAACGATTTGCTCGATGATGAGTATGCAATGCCCGTGGGCCCACCTGCGTTTCGTAACGGGCCCCACCATCTGAGTCATCAGTTGAGTTTCCCTGGGGATATGGCTGGTGGTTCGGTGGATCAGGGTCCGTCGACGAGTTCGTGCAGGTTTGAACGGACTCGGAGTTATCACGAGGAGTTCCAACACGCGTATTTCGACTTCTCTCGAGAGATGATTCAGCCGCAACCGAACTTGCAGCAGCCGCCTTATGTTAACGGACAGATTGACAGCGGATTGATTCAGAGCCAGTGGCAGATTGGTGGGTCGGATCTTTCATACGGGTTGAGAAATATGGATGGTGACGGGTATCCGTATCACATGCCGCCGGATTATTCGAACTTGACTATGGGTGTGAATGGGTACACGGTGTATCGACCATCAAATGGGCAGTGAATGAATTGAATTATTATTATTGGGTTGTAATAACGTATGTCAACAAGTGAGGCTGTAACCCTTTGATAAGAAAACTCTTTTTTTTTTTTTTTTTTTTCTTTTTTATTTATCTTCTGAAAGAGTGATTCTGTTTCTTCTTATTTTTAGCAGTGGTTTTTGGATTGGGATTTCAGATATGATTTTGCTACCAATGTTTACTAGATTTCAAGTTTCTATATTTGGCAACTTCATTAGTCATACCTCCCAACTTCTGAATCGGTTTGTTTTTAGTTCGGTATGGGAGTGTTTGGTACCCAGATCGGGCAGAATTGGAGAGATAAAAGGTGGGAAGTTTTTAGGGTTTTAATTTTACAAAGGGTAATTTAGTAATCTACTAATCATGCCTCATATTCACTATTTTTGTTTCACTTGGGCTATGTTTGGCAAACTAACCGATAAGCTAGCTTATGACTGATAAGCTAGCTGATGAAAAAATCACGTTTGACTAGCTTATAAGCATTTAACTGACCAAAAAGGACATATTAAAAAAATAGTTAATAAATGTATTTTTGTTTCGCTTAGGTTTTGTAGTGTTCCATTTCAATGTCATGTTAAACGTGTGACAGTAAGTTTTGTGGCAATAAGTTTTTATACCGTCCTGCCATGCCTAAAGCGGATTGGATTTGACCACATTTGCTTATCTATTGTGAAGTTGAATCGAGTAAAAATAAAGGTGGTCTGCTATCCATTTTGTGGTTTGGTTTCAAGCAGAAAACTTCGTACTTCGTATCCGGATTCAGTTTCACCAGAGGAATCCTCGAATTTAGAAAACTTCGTACTCGGATTCAGTTTTTTTTGGGTAGGGTTCCTGGGCCTTCGGCCCAGTACATCCCTGACAAACACACCGACCGCGAAGTAATGCAGCCCTGAGATAATCCCCAGTGGCCACAAGTGCTGCGTGTGGGACTCGAACCCGGACAAACGCTATGAACTCCCCAGGCCCTTACCACCACGCCACAACCCTTGTGGTTTATTCGGATTCAGTTTCACTAAAGGAATCCTCGAGTTTAGAAACCAGGGACATGGATTACCCCTTTGGTTACTGACCCTGATAAATTATAAATGAAAATAATAATTCAATTCTTTTATATACAAACCAGTAGGCATAATAAGAAGGTATGGATCTAGAAATCTTAATTTTTTTTTATACAAATGAAATAGAGCTTACACATTCTCATTCCTCCATACATTGAATTTGTTTATTCTAATTTTTGGAAGTTGAAAGAAATGAAATAAAATTCAATGATGTTTAATCATGTGTTTGGTTGACAGAATGAATATTCATATTCTCATAATAATTAGAATCTATAGATTTGGTTGCCAGAATGTAATTTCAGAACCAAAATTTGCATGTTTGGGTAGTTTTGTCTTTTTAAAAAAACAGATAAGAATGAATTCTAACTATATCAGATGTGCAATGGAATGATGAAATATGTGAACCTTAAATTCTATGAAATTCAATGCCAAATCAAACCGTCGAATGAATTTTGGTTAACGGAATTCGCTATCTCGATTTCTTCAAATATTATAAGAATTTTGCAAACTGAACAAGGTTTATCGGTTGATCTCAAAAGTTTTAGCATGGTTTTTGGGAAACTCAAATTTGAATGCTTCTATCCAAGCTTTTCTAAAACGATGATTTAAAGCTCTCATAATGTGGGATAAAGATCTTTGGTCCCAAATTCCTATGTTTATTCCACCAATAAAATTAAGATACATTAATTTTTTGTTTATTTTAAATTCATTTAATTCATGTTTATGTTCTATTCATAATGATGTGTTAGAATTTATTTAAAATAATTGGAATTCGGTTTTATTTTAAATCGGTACTGTTCTGTGTTATCCTGTCTGTATATTAAACTTAGGATTGTATGGTTTGATAGAATGATATTGAAGAATTTATAATTAGAAAGATTTTGAGTGCTTGATGTATTTTGTTTGCAGGATTTGAAATAAAGTTCAATCCCATTATTTATAAATAATTTATAGATTTATTTTCAAAATTATCTTTTAAAACGTCATTTATACTATAAAACATTTGAAAAAAATTCTTAAAAACAAAATGTTATGCATCACGTGCATATTATTTAAAATTCAAGATTACAACTAATGATGTATGAGTACAATTTTTAAATCTAAATGTTTGAAATCATAACTAACTAACAAACATAATCAAATACATGATTTATCATCCCATGTTAAATATAAACATTGATATCTAAAAAAATACTCAATTATTATTTTATAAAAAACGTCACCTTATCTAAACCTAAAATAAATTACATCGTTATAAAACATAAATTATAATTAAAAAATAAAAGTTAAGTTAAACGAATTTATAAAACAATAATATCGTGTTCTTAAATCATACAAAAATATATCATAAAATCTACAAAAACATAAACATTTTGGGATTGCTTATTTTTTTTTTTGACTTATTTGCTTATTGATTTTCCTCACCACAAATAAACTATTTTGAGTGTTTGGATTAAATAAAAAGAAAAAGTGCTTATGACTTTTCCTTGCCACAAATAAATTGTTTTTGATAAGTTAATCCATTTAAATTTATTTAAAAATGCTTATAACTTATTTGTTCAAATTACATATTTACCCTCAACTTTTTTTATCATAACATAAGTTGACAAACACTTTAAAAAATAAACCTAAGTTTTTTTGAATAAGCTATCCCAAACACCCCTTGTAAAGAAAACATTAAAATTGAGATGGAGTAAAAGTACGCTTCAGTTGCATACAAATGTTACAAAATTCCGTTGAAACATCAACCACTTTCATACAAGATTTACAAATTTGAAGTTGCAAAAGTAGCAAAGAAATCCATTTACTTATTTTCTGCACCAGAATTGTTGCTTCCATTGATTGTGAATCAAAGTAGTTGCAACACTCACGTTGATGACGAAGATTCCAAAAGACGCTGTTTCTTTCATCGTCTCCAATCCCTTCAAAGGTACCTACTTCATTTCGCTTCTTTTTTCCAAAACCCCTTTTCCATTTTCAGAAGTATCTTCTGGAACCCATCATTCCCAAACGATTCTAGCACGGTCTCATTCAAATTCCGCATTGAATCATGAATCACAGTTTGATCGTCCTCTATCTATCTTTGAGAAAATTACTGAACTTGATGATGCCCTCCAACTGTTCGATGAAATGACACAAAGACAACCTTTACCATCTGTTGTTAAGTTCACCCAATTGTTGCAAGCGGTTACTAGAATGAAACACTATTCTTGTTCGATTGATCTTTTTAAACAAATGGCTGCCATTAGTGTTCCTGTTAATGAATACACTATTGCCATTGTGATCAAGTGTTATTGCCAATTGTACCACACCAGTGAGGGTTTTGCAATTGTAGCCTGTGGCTTGAAACGTGGTGTTTTACCAGATATGTGGACTTTCAATACGCTCTTAAATGGACTCATCCTAGAAGATAGGATTCTCGAGGCAGAAAAATTATTCAAGAAACTGATCAAAGATAAACTTTGTGAACCTAATGTTGTTATGTACAGCACAATGATCAAAGGGCTTTGCAAAATTGGCAATAACGATACAGCCATTGCTTTGCTTAGGCTGATGAATGAAAGGGGCTGTAAAGCTACTGTTGTCACATATAACACCATCATCGATAGTCTTTGCA